>MJUU01057497.1:360-24269 GCA_002080025.1 Modiolus philippinarum | reverse complement strand
TAAAAAGAGATGGCAAAGGGATTTTTGTCTGCAATCGATATAATACATTGTATCAATGCCCGTATTAAGGAAACTTGGTGTAATTTGAATAAAACCATATGGCAAAAGGGACATTTTCCGCGATCGACATAATATCAATGCCCGCAATCAATAAACTTGCTCCAATTTAACTAAAGACATATGGTAAAAGGGATATTTTCTGCAATCGACATAAAATCGATGCAGGTAATCAGGAAACCTGATGTAATTTGAATAAAATCATATGGCAAAAGGGATATTTTTTACGATCGACATAATATCAATGCCCGCAATCAGTAAACTTGCTGTATTTGACTAAAAACAGATGAAGAAAGGGATATTTTCTGAAATCGATATCAATGCCCGTAATCGGGAAACTTAATGTAATTTAATTAAAACTCATATGGTAAAAAGGACATTTTCCGCGATCGACATATTATCAATGCTCGCAATCAATAAACTTCCTGTATTTGACTAAAAACAGACGGCATAAGGGACATTTTCTGAAATCGATAAAATATCTCTGCCCGCTATAATGAAACTCATGTACTTTTATAAAAAAAAATAAATACATCGACAAACGAATACCGAAGCAAGAAAAGGATTGATTGATTGATTGATTGATGTTTTACGCCAACTTCAGCAATATTTCAGCTATATTGTGGCGAGAACTGTTGGGTTTATTGAAAAATTCTAATAAATACATAAAATATTAATATAAAACCATATAGCTTTATACAAGTAAAACAAATGTGTAAAATGTTAAAAAACATCATAGTAAATTTTTGGTTTAACAATAACAATATTAGAAATTAGAAACTTGTTTAAAATTGATCTATTTAAATCTTACTAAATAAATTGATTGCTTTTAAAAAATGAACGATTTTGTCGCCTGCGACGTTTGTAAATAGGTCTTTAAGACAATCAGCAGAATAAAAATCACGCCTGATATCGGCAACATCTACACATTCAATTAAAACATGTTGAATTGTATAAGGACAATTGCATGGAATACATTCAGGTCGATCATCACTGTTGAGGATAAAACTATGTGTTGTTCTAGTATGTCCAATACGACATCGGGTCAACACTACCTGTTCCCTACGGTTTTTACCACAGGAACCAATTTGTTTACCGACGTCTGACTGTATTCCATGCAGTTTATTATTTATTTGGAGATCCCATTTGCCCTGCCATAACTTTAAAATGTATTTAACAATTAAAGGCTTCATGTCAGTGTACAAAAATGAACAAGAACGACACAAAACTAAAGCACTAGCAGTGTGAATCCCTATAAAAACTGAGGTATCATCAGGCGCTCCGGAAGGGTAAGCATGATCTGCTCTACTTGTGGCACCCATCACACTGCCAGTGAAAAGTCCGGTTTTGTCATAGAGGGCAAAAAGGTCATTTTTGCAATCGATATAATATCAATGTTCACAATCAATAAACTAACTGTAATTTGAGTAAAAACAGATGGCAAAAGGTACATTGTCTGCAATCGATATAATATCGATGCCCGAAATCAGAAAACGTTCTGAAATTTGAAAAAAATCATATGGAAAAGGGACATTTTTCGCGGTCGACATTATATGAATGTCCGCAATCAATAAATTTGCTGTAAATTGATTAAAAACAGATGGAAAAAGGGCACATT
Source organism: Modiolus philippinarum (assembly GCA_002080025.1). NCBI lineage: Eukaryota > Metazoa > Mollusca > Bivalvia > Mytilida > Modiolidae > Modiolus > Modiolus philippinarum. The sequence goes on along the minus strand of MJUU01057497.1, from coordinate 22,594 downwards.
TTCTGCAGTCGATATAAAATCAATGCCCGTAATCAGAAAACTTAATGTTATTTAAAAAAATCATATGGCAAAAGGGGCTTTTTTCGTGATCGACATTTTCTGCAATCGATATAATATCGATGCCTGCAATCAAGAAACTTAATGTAATTTAAAAAAAATCATATGGCAAAGGGGACATTTTCAACGATCGACATAATATCAATGCCCGCAATCAATAAACTTGCTGTATTTGACTAAAAACAGATGGCAAAAGGGATATTTTCTCAATCGATATAATATCAATGCCCATAATCAGGAAACTTAATGTAATTTAAATAAAGTCATATGGCAAAAAGGACATTTTACGCGATCGACATATTATCAATGCTCGCAGTCAATGAACTTGCTGTACATTGTATTTGACTAAAAACAGAAGGCATAAGGGACATTTTCTGAAATCGATAAAATATCTCTGCCCGCAATAATGAAACTCGTGTACTTTTATAAAGAAATAAACAGAGGGCAAAAAGGTCATTTTTGCAATCAATATAATATCAATGCTCACAATCAATAAACTTACTGTAATTTGACTAAAAACAGATCGCAAAAGGGACATTTTCTGCAATCGATATAATATCAATGCCCGCAATCAGGAAACGTTATGAAATTTAAAAAATCATATGGAAAAGGGACATTTTCCGCGGTCGACATTATATCAATGTCCGCAAACAATAAACTTGCTGTAATTTGATTAAAAACAAATGGCCAAAAGGGACATTTTCTGCAGTCGATATAATTTCGATGCCCGTAAACAGGAAACTTGATGTAATTTGAAAGAAAATCATATGGCAAAAGGGACTTACGAAATTGACATAAAACTGATGCCGCAAATCAATAAACTTGCTGTAATTTGAAAAAATAATATGGCAAAAGGGAAAATTTCTGCAATCGATATAATTTCAATGCCCGTAATTAGGAAACTTTATGTAATTTGAATAAAATCATATGGCAAAAGCAATTTTCGTCAATTGACATAATTCCAATGCTAGCAATCAATAGACTTGCTGTAATTTGACTAAAAACAGATGGCAAAAGGGATTTTTTTTTCTGCAATCGATATAATATCGATGCCCGTTATCAGGACACTTGATGTAATTTCAATAAAATCATAGTGCAAAAAGGGACATTTTCCTCAATTGACATAATATCAATGCCCGCAATCAATAAACTTGCTCCAATTTAACTAAAGACAGATGGTAAAAGGGATATTTTCTGCAATCGAAATAAAATCAATGTAGGTAATCAGGAAACTTGATGTAATTTGAATAAAATCATATGACAAAAGGGACATTTTCCTCAATTGACATAATATCAATACTCGCAATCAATAAACTTGCTGTAGTTTGACTAAAAAGAGATGGCAAAGGGATTTTTGTCTGCAATCGATATAATACATTGTATCAATGCCCGTATTCAGGATACTTGGTGTGATTTGAATAAAATCATATGGCAAAAGGGACATTTTCCGCGATCGACATAATATCAATGCCTGCAATCAATAAACTTGCTGTAATTTGACTAAAAAGAGATGGCAAAGGGATTTTTGTCTGCAATCGATATAATACATCGTATCAATGCCCGTATTCAGGAAACTTGGTGTAATTTGAATAAAATCATATGGCAAAAGGTACATTTTCCGCGATCGACATAATATCAATGCCCGCAATCAATAAACTTGCTCTAATTTAACTAAAGATATATGGTAAAAGGGATATTTTCTGCAATCGACATAAAATCGATGCAGGTAATCAGGAAACTTGATGTAATTTGAAAAAAAAAATCATATGGCAAAAGGGACATTTTTCCCCATCTACATATTATCAATGCCCGCAATCAAAAAATTTGCTGTAATTTGACTAAAAACAGATGGCAAAAAGTACATGTGTTTAGAACTGTTCTTGACAATGACTGTTTTTTTAACAATTCTGCAAAATGACTGTTTTTATGACTGCTTTAAGAACAGCTCTAAAGCCGTTCTAGAACTATCCTGTGTTAACTTAGACCAGTCATCAGAACTGTTTAAGTTAACTGCGTGAGAGGTTATGACTGCACCCAACAGTACTGTCCATTTCTTTATCTAACTGTCATCGTTGACACGGGTAAAATTAAAACTAAAATTGACACTGGTATAATTTATGATGAAAGGGATGATGATATTGATTTCATAATTACTAATTGTACGCCACTTTAAGCAGATTTGTTTCTTTATTCGTATGAAGCCAGGTTCATACAAGGGCTAGTTCAGAAAAAAGGCAATAAGCTAGCCAAATCCTTTAATTTAGTTTCCGTTATATAGATGATGTTCTTTCATTGAACAATCCTCAAATCAAGGATAACCTTCATCTTATATACCATATACCCAAATGGACTCGAAATTAAAGAGACCACTGATACACCATCATCAGCATCATACCTGGACCTATACCTCTACACTGACAACTCTGGACGTCTGAAAACAAAACTTTACGACAAGCGTCATCATTTCTACTTTCCAATAGCATTTCCCGTTTTTGAGCAGTAATATTCCAATTTCTCCGGCATATGGCGTGTACATTTCACAACTCATTCGCTATTGCCGTGCCTGTAGTTTGTACAGGGATTATGTCAACAGAGCGAAATTACTGTCTCAAAAACGTATACATCAAGGTATGTTCAGTCACTGTTGCAATTGTCACTACAGAAGTTTTACGGTCGTCACCACGATTTGACAGACCATTTCAATGTTTCGGTTTCACAAATGAGAACAGATATCTTTGGGTAGATCCAGAGTTTCTTACCGGACTGACTAACATAGACTGTGACAAAACCGGACTTTTCAGTGGCAGTGTGACGGGTGCCACGCGTGGAGCACATCATGCTTTCCCTTCCGGAGCACCTGAGGACACCTCAGTTTTTATAGGGGTTCACACTGCTAGTGCTTTAGTTTTGTGACGTTCTTGTTCTTTTTTGTTTATTTGTTTTGTCTTTGTCATACTGTCTCAATTCGTGTTGCTGTGAATTGCCGTGATTTTGGATTTATGATTTTAGAATTTCCCCTGCTTCTGTATTCGTTTGCCGATGAATTCTCTTTTCTTGATGGCAACGTTCCTGTAGCTCCCTCATACGGGGTGTATATATCTCAAATTGTACGATTTACACGCGTCTTTTCTACTGTTGAAGATTTTAATGAACGTAACCTTACTATCACATCAAAACTTTTACAACATGGTTACAGATTCAATAAACTGATAAACTGAAGTTTTATAGAATATGTAAACATTTGATTTATCGTCTTTCCCTGCGCCTATCTCAGCTTGTACAGCACTTCCGCAAAAGCCATATCTGGTTGACCCGAACTTATCAAGAGGTTGACCTGGAGTTATCAAGGAATTTCTCCAAACGTTTGACAAGCGCTATCCTTTTTATCCATTACTCATGAAATAGATTTTAATTAAATAAAGAATCTGTTATGTTTTCTGTTTTCGATTTTGTAAACAAATTATCGTCACCAGTACACATACAAACGAGACGTTCGAAAAAAATACGGAAACTAGGTCAGTGACAACTTCAGCAGAGCCACCATTTTGTTTACATTGTGACGTCATAGAAGTGCATAGGAACTGGAAGATAAATGTAAACAATGGAAAGGTTCTGCTATGAAAAATTGGACTTTATTTCAATTTTCTAACATGGTTCAATCAAAAAATTCAAAATTTTATAACGTTAGCCGACAACAAATATTGAGCGTCATAAAATAACTACAAAACATTTCCCCTTTTGTAAAAAAGGAATGAACCTCATTCCCCGTGCAATCTTAGGAGAATTTGACACAAAACCTAATAAAGTATTGTATAGAAATAAGAAATAAAAGACGATAAACAAGTTATCTGAATTTTGAAAGCTGGAATATTGTAAAATATCATCCCGCTCGCCAGAATATGAAGCTTGGGGCTCGTTCGCTGCGCTCACTCGCCCCTGTGCTTCATTTTGAAATTTTATGATATACAGATGTCAAATTCCAGATAACATATACATCTCTGAAATCTAAATATGATACGACTCGCAAAGGGCTTATTACTTAGGGCATTTCTCGTCCTCATTTTAAGGCGATGTTGTTAAATGTTGTCAAAAACTAATAAAAACAGAAAAAACAGGGACGTTTCTTACATTCTTTACGTAATACGGTATATTGACAGGGTGTTCTTTATAATTCCGTTAAATTAACTTTGGATCCAATCACCTGAAGATTTGACAGGTATACTGGCCTCTCACTGATACTGCCGATGTGTACTGAAATTTACCAAACCCTTCGGGAAGTTTTTAATTTAAATTTTATTCCATAGTGCTACGGTGTTTTACCAGCAGATTAAGCCTCTTGAGCTAACCGACAGTTTAGCGGCGAACACTCTTTGACCAATCTTTATAAATTATGTTTTGTCTAATTCCTCCTTCTCAAGATTAACGTTTTGGAGTAAGTAATCTACCTGCATTGGGTGTTATTTGTATGCTTATTATAATAAAGGGAAACGGGTTATAGAGAGGGGAGGTTTTGGGCATTTGGGTACCCATAAATCGGTTTAACCCTACCGATAGGTCTTGTTAGTGCCGGTACCAAGTCACACTATCCCGAGTTCCGATTGTTGTCTATGTTTGTCTTTTGTCATTTAATTGTTTTTCATACGCAGAAATCTGAAAGATTGTGGCATGTGATTGTAAGTTTTCGCTATTGTGGGTGTCATCTTTCATCCATTATTATGTTAAAAGATTGAGGGCAATATTTTTTTAAAAACATTTACGCTAGCCAAATACATGTATTCTTATTGTTTTATTGTTTTTGTTGGCACTTTATGGTTTATATTTGAAATGTCACCATCAAGTGTGGACCATGGCAAAAACAATATAAATATATGGATATATTTAATTACTTTAAGTCTAATAAGACAAATACGACAGTTTTAAATTGAAGCAATCCAGGTAAAAATTATCATTTTTACCACGGGTACTTGCACGAAGCTAAAGAAGGACGTCATAGTAGAATTCCCTTTATTTCTTCATATCAACAAACGAGTATTCTAAATGGAAACAATTAGTCGAAATGCGCATATGCAGAAAGAAAATTTATAATAACTTCGGTATTTAGTTATTTGTTACCACTGGGTCGATGCCACTGCTGGTGGACTGTTAGTCCCCGAGGGTATTCACCAGCCCAGTAGTCAGTACTTCGGTGCTGACCCGAAAGCCGATTATTTTTGAAAACTTACAATATCTAAAATTTTGTAAATTTTATTTAAAAACTAAGGAGTATCTCCCTCGTGCAAAGCTCTGTCCTTAGCTGATTTTGGCTCTACATTTATATCACTTTGGTAATTTGTTCTCTATCAGTTTTTAAACATCTTTGAGTTTATGGTCTTCCAAGCGTTTAGATTTTATCTGCACTGATGAGACATAAGTTGTCGAAATGCGTATATGCAGAAAGAAAATTTACAATAACTTCGGTATTTAGTTATTTGTTACCACTGGGTCGATGCCACTGCTGGTGGACTGTTAGTCCCTGAGGGTATTAACCAGCCCAGTAGTCAGTACTTCGGTGCTGACCCGAAAGCCGATTATTTTTGAAAACTTACAAGATCTAAAATTTTATAAATTTTATTTAAAAACTAAGGAGTATCTCCCTCGTGCAAAGCTCTGTCCTTAGCTGATTTTGGCTCTACATTTAGATCACTTTGGTAATTTGTTCTCTATCAGTTTTTAAACATCTTTGAGTTTATGGTCTTCCAAAAGTTTAGATTTTATCTGCACTGATGAGACATAAGTTGTCGAAATGCGCATATGCAGAAAGAAAATTTACAATAACTTCGGTATTTAGTTATTTGCAGTCATCAACGATATGCATGCCTCTTTAATATTTTTAGGCAGTATCACAGACCAGTTGGGTGACATGCTACAAAATATACACGACCGTCTCATCAAGGGTGAGCTGTAATGTAAACATCGTTGATTCACCTGGATTTGGACATACTGGTGGAGTAGAACATGATGTCAATATCTTAAGCCAACTAAAAGAGCTTTTCCAATCTCCGGAACGATACGATACATCTTCTATAAATGCTGTGTGTTTGGTGGTAAAAGCTCCAGATGCAAGACTTACTGCAAGTCAGAAATATATATTTGAATCAGTTTTGTCATTGTTCGGCAAAGATATTTCGGAAAACATGTGTACCATCGTAACGTTTGCAGATGGTGAAAAACCACCAGTAATAGCATCTTTAGCAGCACAGCCTGGTACTCCTTTACCCTACAAGTTGTACTTTCCCGTCAATAACTCAGCCTTGTATGTGGATAATGGTAAAATCGAGTCAATGTCTTATTCATGTTGGATGCTCGGAAACAAAAGCTATTGTGATTTCTTTGAACATGTAGAAAATTTAAGAACGCAGAGTCTATATCTCACAGTTAAGGTATTGTCATTGCGAGATGCAGTTGAAAATACAATACAGGATCTCACTGAAGTTCTTAAAGTCGCCTTGGGAAACATAGATGCCATTGAACGTGAAAAGATCGAATTCGAAAAACACAAAGAAGAAATTCAAAGAAATAAAGATTTTGCGTATGAGGTAGTAGAAACTGGAAGGCAGAAAGTTGAACTTAAAAGACGAACATTTGGCAAAACTCCGAATACAATGACCTGTTTCGTATGTAATTTCAATTGCCATAGGAACTGCACCAGAAAAGAAAAAAATGAAATAGCCAATTGTTCCGTAATTAAAGATGGGAAATGTACACAATGCCCAGGCAGTTGTTCATACAATATGCATGAAATTGGTCCATGGATATACAAAAACTTTACAAGAAAAATAAAGAAAACATATAAGAAGAAAAAGATCGCGTATGAAAATGCAGTCAAGAAAATATTAAACCACGACGAAGTGATGGCGGAAATGCATTTGGAAAAGTGTCAATTAACTGACAAAATTGATTTTTGTCTGCTTCTTATTCATAGTCATACGCAAGATTTGCAAGAAAAGGCCTTGCTCAAAAACCCACCATCGACAAATGATTACATAGACTGGCTGATACAAGAAGAAGAACAAAGAAAAACGGAAGGTTTTGAAACTCGTATTAAAGTCCTTCAGGATCGCAAAAAACATAACAATTTCAAAGACTCTTTGAAAGAAGTTACTCAAAGACTTAAATCTGTAAATATGATTTCTGATTAAAAACTGAAATCGCAGCAATATTGAATCCTTGAATTTTCTGTTTTCTTTATTTTATCTATTTTTCGGGTTACACAAATTTATCACCATATTTTCACGTTTTTTTCAGTAAGGGTATGCGATTCGTAACGATTGGTGAGAGCCATTTACAGGTTAACTTTCCTGGGACTTGTGTTATTTTTCTTTGTTCTTTGAGCTTTTAAAATGATATGAAAAAATATGTGTCTTGTTAAGACCTACATATGCTTCATTGGTCCAATACTTAAGGACCAACCGTTTTTGACCTTTGGACCGAAAACCGATTTGTGATGTTCGATTTTTCCGCTTTGTGCGTATAGCTCATATAGCATTTATGATATACAAAATATTCAGTGCAAGAAATGACTTTAACATGACGTCTTAGTCGATGGTCAATGTCCATTGAAAAAAATTCATTTCACGTAAAGGCATCACTAAATGTACATATCAAGCTTAAAATGTTGGTTTTCTCTTTAAATCAAAAATGAGGACCTTCTGATGCAACTTAAGGAAAGACATATCAATTGTTCTTATAACAATTGATGTACTAGTTGTAACATTTTATTCTTACCTTATTTAAAGACGATTATTACCGACATGCTTTTTTTTCTTCAAACACATTTCTACCCCTATGAAACATGTTCTCATTTTCTATCATTTTTGTGATATAAGACAGATCTATTCAAATTGATATGACTTACCTTTTTTATTTTTCTCCCTTTCTGACCTTTTCTTTAGGTATGCAATAGCCAATGTAATATATTGAAAGGAATTAATGTCGATTTTAAAAGTAAGTTTAATCCATACTCAAACCTGTGATGGGGACCGACATTACCTTACTATGAGGTATGAGCAAAGCTAATTGTTATATGGCTCATGGTGACTTTAAGATGAGGAACAACAATAAAAGTGGTGTTTCATTGTTTGGTTTTTCCATGTATTTGTAGAGATTTGTCTCATTCGTTAACTCCATATCCCTTCATTCCTTAGTTTAGACTGGAGTTTATCTCTTATGCAGTTTGGAAACAAGTAAAATATTCCCCATGCGACAGATGTATGCTCTATTTACATTTCATTTAAATGTACTTGTTCTTGAGAGAATGTCTCAAATGCATGCACTATCACACTTTCAAATTTTGGCGTTTTATTTTTTTATAATTTCAAATTTTTATTCTAACCACCTGATTATTGCTGCGGTCAAGCAAGTGGCAAAACTTTCAGTTTACCGAAATTAAGATTTACACCTAAAGCTGTCTACCTTTCATTGACTCGCCGTCATGCAAAGACAACATTAAATTTGTCATGTTTTCACGTCTGATAAATCTACAATGTAGACATTTCTCACCGTTTAATCTAACACATTGTGTAAGCCTGAGGCGTTAATCTTGACTTCATTACAATAAAACTTTTGGCACTTGGTTGACCTTAGCAATATTGTGCCGTCATCTCATGATTTTATTATGCCCAACTTTCTTGCTATTGACTCGATGAGTGCCCTGTGTTTGCTTTCTATAAGTTTTGTCGAGAAACGGATGACATCAGTTGTAAAACATTTTGCCAGGTATTTTTATGTTTGTTGACGATCCAGCTTCCATGAGTTAAATACATTTATGTAGCCTTGCTCAACTTCTAGCAATAAATTCCGCTTAAACCAATGCTTAGAGCTATGAGGTATAAGCATAGTTCATTTTTAAGGCCTTATGGTGACTTTAAGGTGAAGAACAGCAATAAAAGCGTTGTTCCAATGGTTGGTTTTGTCATGCATATGTAGAGACTTTGTCTCATGTGCATTTCCTTAATGTTCTTTTATTGTTTATTTGTTTATTTCATTTTTTAAATAATTAGTTTAGAAAAAAAATAAAATTAGTCATCATTCGCTTATTTCATTTAAAAAATAAAACCGCGATTTGATACTTCACTTTGTCACATGTATTTTAAAGTAGATTTGTTGATTTGTAAGACAGTGAATATATTACAGATAAAATGTTTTCAATATTTGTGTCAAACACCGTATAATTCGTTCAAAAATCACTTATTGTTAATCTATCGAAGTGAGAAAAATGTTATTGAAATAATCTTTTATTATTTTAATGTTAGGTTAAAATTGTAAAAAGTTAATTCATTCCATGATATAATTTTCTATCTCTACATCCAATTCAGTCAATACTTAATTTTCATTTTGGTGCTACAGGTGTCCGATTTTTCTGTTTTGTGCGAATAGCTAAAAATAGCATTTATGATACTTAAAATATATTCAGTGCAAAAATGTTACGGAAGAAATGACTTCAAAATGACGTCTTAGTCTAGGGTCAATGTCATATTGAAAAGACTTCATTTCAGCGAGATTTGATTTGTAGGTAGATCTCGACGCTGTGATCATTATAGAATTATCAAATTGCCTGCCAAGGGCGACATCGGCTATTCTTTGCAATTGCAAATCTATTTGTTATTGTATGAATACTATTGACTCAATAAATCAATGTAATCAGTTCATGTTTGTCAAAAAAGATCAATTGGTAAAAATGTCTTCATATATATATTACGTCTAGAAAATCGACAAACTTGGAAATCGTATTTAATTATCAGGATAAGTATATAAATATGCTTATACAATTCTTGAAAAATAAATTATATGCGTCTGAGGTCGAAGAAAAACTGAGTTAGAGTTTTATGATATTATCGAGAAAATCTTCCAACTGAGGAATTTGACCATTACAATTTGAGTGACAGATAAGGGTCCATTTCGATGAATTTACATCTCGTCAGTGCAACTCGAATCTAAAAATTGGAAAACCGCTGCCGAAGCATTACTCCCTCGGAAGAGTGTACAAGACTGGAGATTGGCTGGTAAATTTCAAATCCCCACCCATTTGTCCCCGTGATTGATTGATCTCGATGGAGCAGCCGGGAGGAAAAAAATCCTAAAGTTCCATATTAAATGTCTTCTCTGCTCTACTCTACTCTACTCTATGAAATGAACTAAATAACTAATAATTAGGGAAGCACACAAAACGCATAAAGCAGAATCGGGGGTATTTTATTCGTGAGATAAAATCACATGACAACGCCCCTTTTGGGTGAATTGCTTCACTTTATTAAAGTTAATTTCGAAAGTACATCTCAGTGTTCCGGATTATTTTCATACTACCCCCGTCTTTTTTCTATAAGTGCTGTTTTAATGTTATCTTCCGTAATGAAAAGTTTTTGTTGTGGGAATTTTAAAACATAGAAATTGTGATTAAAACCTGTCTGTAGAAGGATTTCCCGTCGCTGGAAAGCTTGGAATTACATATTTTCAATTTAATTTGGCCGCGAATTTTTTTTTGAGTAAGTTAAAAAGGGACAACTGTTTATGAATCTATTCGAGTTATATTTTACAGTCATTTGCGGACAAATTTGCTACATATGTATCTTTGATGTGTATTTTTCTGTCAAATATAGCTTACTCTTATGTTTTACAATGGCTTCTACAGTCTAAATGTCATGATCCCGCTTCGAATTTCAAACTTAATTGGCCGGAAATTTTCATTATTACAGATAAGTATTTATGTATAGAATAAACGTAAACAATGTGTAGAATCTTGCTAGATGCGGACAAATATGTTCTGAAGTGTATTATTAGATAATTTTGCAAACCTATGCATTTCAACTAAACATGGCCGACAAGCAAGAGATACAAGATGGCCGCTATGCAAATAAGTAAAATACCCCTGATTCTACCATATGGTCACATTACTCTTGGAAGCTTTTATACATGGTTATAATTTGACAAATAGAATTATGAAAACAAAGCTATAGCTATTTAATTCTATTCACAGCTACGGGACAATTGGTACTGTACATACCAGTCCTGTCTATACTATTTTTCCCTGAACTAGCACCTGTGCTTTTACCCTGCTCCTCTGATGGGTCGAACCTAAAAGGCGTACATTTTTATTGTCAGCCAGACATTATAGTATCCCCTAATTATGTACCTAAATAAATATAGCTATGGAAAAAAATAGTATTATAGCCAACCCCATACTTCTACTTATCAGCTGTCTGGTAATGGGAGGGCGGGGAAGATAACCTTCCTCGCCCTCCTAAAAGAGACGACCGGACAAGATTTTAATTAACGTACTTTAACATAAACAACTTAACTAATGTAAGGCTCGAGTTATCTCGCTTTTTTAATTTGAGAGAATGAGATTTTTTTCATGATTTTAAATCGAAAAGTATAGGTTAAAGGAATCAATATTAAACTGGTATATGATTGGAATTTTACTTTAGTATCTTTCTGATAGCTAAGAATACATTGCCAAAACTAATTTATAGATTTAAAAAGATATAAACAAATATAAACAAATAATACCTTTTTCATTTGAATCTGACAAAAACCATGGATGTTGGTAGAGAACATAGCTTAACATTAGACCCTAAAGGAAAAAACAGTTTTGCTTTTGTTTTCTCTGTTGTCGTTTTGCCATGTCCTGACTTTGATTTTGTTATCACTTCCCTTGTTCCTCCGGTATTCTACTGCTGTTCCAAGGTGCATACCAAATGTCGAATCATTCCAACATTTACAAGCAAGTAAATCTCCGACGAAATTGTGGCTCATAGTTAAAAATAAAAGGATTGGCAAACAGAAAGTGGACGCCCGATAACTTTTTTGGGGAAAAACTTGCACAATACAATTTATCCCTTCCTAGATTCAGACTAAATTTTAAATTATTCCCAGGTATACGGACAAACAGACAAAGTGAAAACTATAGGGCACCCGCATCTCGATTCGGGGCTCTAATTAAACTTATAATTTAATGCATTTCTACTAAATAGGACAAGCGTTTTTTTTTCAGTCAATAAGGTGACTGTTATATATAATGAATTGGGGTTATGATATGTCAGATACACATTGAATTGTTTATTAAAGGTGTTGCTTTAATATCTGATTTTTGATTTTTTGAAATCAATATTGAAGCCATAAATTTAAGAAATTTTCTTTTCTTTTTTTTAATTTTTTTTCAACAAATAGCAATACATAAATTTACATAATACAACGAAACGTTTTTCTCCTCTACCATTGAAAATTGATATCAACGAAATTAAATCAAATCACAGTAAGTATTTATGTAGAAGTGGTAAGGTCTAGCATGCTAAACCGAAAGTAGACATTCACAACTTAGGCACTCATGATTGCCAACGATAACCGGGTGTGACATCAGGTGCTCCGGTAGGGTAAGCATGTCCACTATCAGTTAGTCAGTCCAGGCTTGAGTCTTTTGAACTTTTTTTTTGTTGGATCCGTCTTGCACTCTTTTGTATCACCACACATGATTCTTCACTGGGTAAAAGATAAGCCGATACTAGTTTTAAGGATGGTCACTCCTCAGGTTTCTGAAACTATCTCTGACTTTCGGAATTCTCTTATTTTATCCATCATGATGCATTAGACAATTTTGCACACTGACCCCCACTTTTCTTTTTAAAATATGTTTGTATACATCTTGAATAAACTTTTGACAAAATTTGATGAAATTCTTGATATATCTTCCTTGTATTCAGAGGGGCGGTTGCTTTGATGCAAAGTAAATGAAAAATCAAGAGAAGTTCGGTTTCCCGCCAAAATTTTAGGCCTGTAAATCTCAAAAACGGGCACACTGACATATCAATATTTTTTGCTTAAAATGATGTATGCTCTATGTTCTAATAAATAAAGAAACTTATTTTGAAATCTTGATATAATTAACTTGAGGAGTGACCATCCTTAACCCATTTTTATTGCCTACCATGTAAGGATCATGGCGGCTTACAATGTATTCGATGGTTTTGCACCTACTTGTTTATCTTTTGATTTTAGCGCCTGACATTTCTTTTCGATAAAGATTGTTATTACCGTCATTTTAAAGGAGCTAACATATCAGCAAATTGGGTCTGTAAGTCTCGTTCAATTTTTAAACACCCGCACACATAAGTTGTACCCGGAAGTTGCATTTTTAGCAAAAATATATAACGTTTCAAACAAAAACTTCGAACGTCATAATCTTTATACGTCGTATTTTGGCGGGAAATGTTTTCAAATTACAATTTTATCGTGATTTCTCGGTGTCACATGAAGAGACTTACAGACCCTATAGGAGAAAATAGTATGGATAGAAAAAAGAAAACAATCCCTTAATTAAACAAACAATCAAAGGATCAAAGGATATGAAGTAAATGGACATGTGACAAAGTCTCTACAAATGCATGGTAAATCTAAGCATCGAAACAACGCTTTTATTGTTTTTCAGTATTTAAGGCTATGAGGCATACAGCAATGACCTTTGCTTGTACCTCACAGTTAGTTCAAGATGGACCAAGGCGCTGCTAAAATAGGATCTCTTCCTAAATGATACATAACGCTACATCCATACATCTGTTATCTCATGGATGCGGGTTCGTCAACAAACATTTAATCAACTGACAAAAATTTCTTAGAATCGCTGTCATCATTTCTGCGACAACAAGACTAATAAAAGACTTTCAAAAACATATATATTTGAAATATAAGAAGGTCGCATTAAGGATGTAGTAAGGTGAAATTTTATAAATCTACGATTTAAATTGATACCCTAAATGGAAAGAGCAATGTTAAAGAAATAAAGTAAGCTAAAAATATTGATGAGTTATGGACCTTATTTTCAAGATATTTCATATTTTAAAAAATGGCGGGAAAGGCTCTCTTGGACTTTTACCTTAGTATAGCATGAAAACAATATTGATTTGTTTCACATTGAAGGAAAATCTACAATCTAATAAAATCTTGCTTACTGATTTAGAATGAGTTTCTGAAGACTTTAATGACAAGAAAATTGGGTATAATGGGGCAAAATAATTTACTTAGTATTACTGGATAAATACAGAAAAATCCACTTTTACAAAATGCAAAAACCTCACCTTATTACATCCTAAAACTGTTAAAATACACTTATTTTTTTCATTTCATTCTAATAACATGAGAAAACGAAACGAAAACCTTCAGAAAAAGAGCAAACTTTATCTTTAGGTTCACGGATTTCCAAATGTTTTGATTTTATCTACACTGATGAGATATAAGTTGTCGAAATGCGCATGTGCAGAACCTAAATTTACTGTGACCTCGGTATTTTATTATTTGTTTCTACTGGGCCGATGTCACTGCTGTCGGACTGTTAGTCCCAGAGGGTATTCACCAACCCAGTAGCCTATACTTCAGTGCTGGCCCGAAAACCGATTTTATGTGAAAATTTGCAATATCCAAAATTTAAGAAATTTTGTTAAAAACTAAAGAGTATCTCCCTCTTGCATAGCTCTGTCCTTAGCTGATTTTGGGTTTCCTATTTAGATTATTTTGGTTATTTGTTTTCTATCAGCTTTTACACATATTTCGTTTCTTGGATTTCCAGATGTTTTAATTTTATCTGCACTGATGAGATATAAGTTGTCGAAATGTGCATGTGCCCTCGGTATTTTGTTATTCTACTATGCCAAAAAGTTTACGAAGTTAAAAATTTTGAAGACGTTTTCTCATCGAGGTCCATGATAGAATATGTCCCAAACCTTGTAGGGGTTTTGAACATTCTAGGGACCGTCTTACATGCAATAGCTACAAATCCAGGTTTCATTTTTAGGTACTTTATTAGCTCTTATGTTGAACTGTGTTTCCAGAAACTTTGCATCAATTCCCTCTCCTGACAGGCAAAATGTTTGATTAGAATATTCAAGAGTCTATGAGTATGTTTCAAATGACATTTTTTTACGACAATGTATTTAATCGATTTAGATATGGTGATATGTTAAATTATGGTTCCCGTTATATGATTTTGACCTGGTTTTGTTCCATTTTATTTATACATATGGATTGTGTTAAGTATTTAGTATCAATACTAAATGTGAAACTCCGATGAGATATCGACACTTTGCTAGTTTCAAATAGTATTATTAAACAAAGATACCAAAAATGTGCTCTCAAGAGAGCTTTGCACGACGTTGATATTTTCAAATTTGTATCATGTCCCCGAGGGTGTTCTCCAGCCATATTGTCAGACTTGTCTACATGAAAAAAATGCCTAGCCTCTCATAGAAATACTGTTTTTATAAAAAATCTAACCCATTTAAAATACTGAAACTTCCTCACGTGTATGGCACTCGGCGGATGTCTTTGGTACTGGATTTGGCCTTCCATTTCGATATTTTTAGTAATGATTACTTCTTTTTTACTACTTTTGGATACGGACTTTTCATTATTTAATTCTAAAGCAGATCACTCCTTGACACACGTGTAAAACATAACGGAATTAATTTTTTATCACGCAACTTGCTTATTTTTGTTTTTATTTAAACAAAAATAAATTCCGTTATTTTTTACACGTCTTTTTAAGATAACTAATTGGCTTCCAGGCAAAACCCAAAAAACTTAAATGGTACATGTGATATATAATATTCTTTCTCACTTACACAGTCCAGCAGCAGAGGCATCGATCAAATTGTTGGAAAATAAGTAAATGCTCAATTGCTTCAGTGCAGATATCAAACATCAAACATTTGGATGGACCTTATTTCAAATTTTATTATATAACTGATGACTCTGTTTAGTTTTCATTGGCCAATGCCTTAGCAGAAAGTTTTGAAAAAATATTATAATCACTCAAGAAAAGAAGGTCGGGTTAGCATAATATTCCAATAGCTGACAATAAGCCAACACTATATTTAGCCGAGGTTAACATAACATTCCAACAGCTGGTCAGGAGCCAATAAGTATTCAGCTCAGGTTAATGTGAAATTTCAATAAACCACTGTAAATTTATTGTAAAAACTTTATTTTTGTTGTGTCCTATCATTGGAGAAGAATGATCTAACATTAACTACGTCATTTCTAATATGTTGCAATGCAAAGATAAAAAGGATGTGCGTAATAAATATGCAATATAATAAAAAAAAAATATAAATGACTCCCATACCAGTTAAGATGAGGATCTATCATTCCAAAAGAAAGAATATTTACCTCGGCTTAAGCCTCGGTAAATAATATTTCTCTTGGAATGATAGATATTTACATGTATATTTACATCAGTGGAAGTCATTAATTGTATAATGTTAGTGTTAAGAGAAATTAAATAACATTCAGAGGATTTGAGGAGGTAGACCTATGTTCAGGGACATAACTCTTAAAAGTCACTTGTTTGTTTGTTTTAATCATTTGCATAAAATATTCAAAGTTTTTAAGTAACATAGATGATTTAGATTCTTTTTCACATCAATGCTTAAAATGCATCTCTTAAACTGACTGTTTCAAATGTGTTACTGATTTTAAAAGTTATCTCCCTTCACCTATGAAAAATGAAAGGATATGGAGTAAATGTACATGTGACAAAAACACACACGATACATAGAAAACTCCAGTTTATAAAGAACATGGCTTTTATTCCTGTGTACATCTTGATGTCGCCTGAGGGTCATTAACTAGAGATGAACAATATTCACCTACTAGGTCTACTACCTTAAATCAAACAATGAAAAGTTTTTTTACTGTAGATCATAGCACACTTCAAATCATCGGTTTAAGGTAGTAGACCTAGGTTAAGGGACATAACTCTTAAAAATCATAGGTGAGTTTGTTGAAATCATTTTCATAAACAGATTCTAAGCCTCTGAGTAACATAGATGATTTTTTATTCTTTTTCATGTCAATGCTTAAAAAGCATTGATGAAACTAACTATTTCAAACGTCTAACTGATTTAAAGAGTTATCTCCCTTAACCTAGGTCTACTACCTTAACCATCAGTTAAACTTGTATCAAAGATCAGAAAACTATCAAATACGTCATACGTCATTCTTATGAGTCTAAAAGCTGGTCAAATAAGTTTTATATTTGTAGAAAAGAAACTTAAGAGAATTTCTCATATGGATAGAAAAAAGAAGGGAAACGGGGAATGTGTCAAAGAGACAACGACCCAAAAAGGAGTAATGACAGCTCCAAGCCACCATAAGATCTTCAATGAACGGTGAGAAAACCCCACACCTAACGGTAGGTCGGAGTCGGCCCCTGAATAGAGTAATCAAGTTCAGCGAAATAAACATTATCCTAGACTTCTATAGGTGAATAAAAGGATATGGAGTAAATGCACATGAGACAAAGTCTCTACAAATATATGGTTAAAAAACAAGCAAAGGAACAACGCTTTTATTGTTGTTCTTCATCTTGAAGTCACCATGAGGCCTTCAACAATGAGCTTTGCTCATACCTCATAGTAAGTTCAAGACGGCCCCTAGCACCGGTTTAAGCGGAATTCTTTGCTAATTGTCGAGCAACGCTACATTCATGTCTTTCTTGGTCATGGGTGCGGGATTGTCAACAAACATCAATTAAACTGGCAAAGTGCTCTTACAATCATTGTCATTCTTTGCCCGACAAAAGCATTAGTGTTTTAAGCTAGTGGACAACTACAACATATAGACAAACACAGGGCACTCATCAAGTCGAAAGTAAGAAAACTTGGCGTTATAAAATATTGAGATGTGAGATGTGGTCTGGATTACATTTCGAAATTAATATAAAGTAAACTAACTAGAAAAAAGACAAGACACACAAAGGCTAAATAAAGTTCCTGACTTACGACAGGCGCAAACCTGCTGCGGCGGGGTTAAGCTAGTTTTATTGGGCCCAAACCTTCCCCCTACAGCCAATGTGATAAATCAAAAAACAATCGTAACTACAGTAAAATTGATGCATTATCATTCTTTCAAATTTTGGCTTTTTAATTTGTTTGTAATTTATTTATTTTTTCTGCCCACTTCTCATAATTTTTCCTTTGGTATTCTACTGCTGTCGTTTTATTATGCCAAGTTTTCTTACAATTAGCTTGATGAGTGCCCTGTGGTTGCTTAAATGTTGTGATCGTCTTCTACTAGTCGTTTTGACGGGCTATGGATGACAGCTATTGTAAGAACACTTTGCCAGTTTAGTTTATGTTAGTTGACGATCCCGCATCCATGGATCAAAGGAAAAAAAAGACATAAATGTAGCGTTGCTCAGCAATTAGCAATGAATTCCGCTCAAACCGGTGGTAGAGGCCGTCTTGAACTTTTTATTAGGTATGAGTAATGCTCATTGTTGAAGACATCATGGTGACTTCAAGATGACGAACAACAATGAAAGCGTTGTTCTATTGCTTGGTTTTACCAAGCATTTTTAGGGATTTTGTCTTATTTGCATTTACTGCATATCCCATCATTTTTAATTAACAAATAAGTTGTCTGATCATGAGCAATCAAGATGTTTTTTTATGTATTTACTTGAAAGTTCTATCACTGAAATTTGCAAAAGCTGTAAAGATGGAACTAAATAAAACAAGTTAGATATATAAGAGTGTAATAGATTGGCAATAGAAATTAATTTCTGAATTTAACAAGTCAACCATAACTAAATAATGTATCAAGAACCGAAATCCAAAGGGTAAAAAGATAAAGCAGTGGCAAATCATCGGACAAATTGTCAACTGCAATGGTCCTTACTTTTTACAGGCATTTCAAAAGAATTAAATGGAGGGGTAAATTAGTTTCGTAAAACTTAAAATTCTCTTTCATTTGCGCTAGTAATTTGTCTGGTAGCAACGCAACGCAACAGCGTAATTGAAAGGTCGTAGACAATGAAAAGGGAGCAGACTAGGCTTCTTGAGCTAGCCGACAGTTTAGAGGCGAGCACCCCTTGACCACTCTTTGAAAATTACGTGTTGTCATTTTCTCTCCTTCCAAGATTGTGGCCATGCAATTAGAAGTCTGCCTGTATTGGTTTTATTCGTATGATTATTAACGGGACAGATAAAGGGGAGCTTTGGGTACCCATAAACCTGTTTAACTCTACCACTAGCTTTTGCTAGTGCCGGTGCCAGTCCGGCAGTCCCGAGTTCCTTTCGTTGTTTACGTTTGTCTTTTGTCTTGTTTGTTTTTTTTTCCTGTGTAGTTCCCTGACAGATTGTGGCATGTGATTGAAAGTTTCAGCCATTGTAAATGTTTCCTATTATCCATGTTTTACAATAATGACAATCCCAGTTCTAAAAGGTGGTAATAATAAAAATTACCAGAGCTATCAAGAGCCGAAATCCATGAGGCAAACAGACAAAGCAGGTGTAAAACCATCCGAAAAAGTGTCAACCGCGGTGGTCCTTACTTGGTACAGGCATTCCGAGAGAAATGGTGTGTTAAACTGTTTATATGGCATGCCAAACATCCTCTTCCATTGCTATTTAATGTTCGCAGACAGTAAAAATAAAGTTCATCAAAGCAGTAAGTAAAAAATTAATCTTGAATAACATTTCGGACAGAAATGTCATATTTTTCCACAGGAGACGGATATCTATTTAAGAACTTTAATGAACTTCTGAGTTTGATTTTTTCAGTCATTGATTAAAAACAAGGTAGTCACGGAGAAAACTATGTCAAATGAGAATTTATGTTTTATTTGTTCTAGCTCTCGTTAAGCGAATAAACTGTGAACCATACAATACGTAAGCAGGAGAAGCTGCAATATCACTGTCCATGTAATGGAAATGGATAGGTTTGACATTAAAATCGTCCCTTTTGACTTTTATTTTATGATCTTTTACAAGTCCCTAAAGAAATTCAGAATGCAAGTAGAGGAGCTTAATTCGTGCTCATTGGTATACCAACTCGCTGTTGATAAAAAAGAACCTCCAGATGTGACAAATCTATTATCACTAAGAAAATCAAGCATACTGCTTACCTGCTTTTCATCATGGCATACTTTTCCTTTTAAATTGGTTTTTGAAAAGTGTGGATTTATAACGTCATACAACATTTTTTATTAATCGGTAAAGTTTTTTTAATGACACCTTATTGATTTCTCGATTTGCTTTTATCATGAGGAATCATGGTAGAGAGTAAGGAAAAATCAAATGTTTTGAGAGA
Source organism: Modiolus philippinarum (assembly GCA_002080025.1). NCBI lineage: Eukaryota > Metazoa > Mollusca > Bivalvia > Mytilida > Modiolidae > Modiolus > Modiolus philippinarum. Next base: position 2,422 of record MJUU01057497.1, on the reverse strand, counting down.
ATGTATTGAAAAAAAAGATTGGGATTTAAGATTTTTCACTAAATCTTTCGATTTTTTAAGTATCCACATGTGATTTATGTCACTTCGGGAATGAATAGTTGCAGACATTAGTTGATGCCTTCGACTACAGACAAATCTTAGTTATTTCAATAGACAGTTTAGTAGTTGAACAGAAAACAGATCCATTTATTTACATTTCCTTGTATGGATTTTTGTACAATTTAGGTACCCATTTTATGTATGGCAGGTCTTGATTTTTATTTTCAGTTTTAATATTTAAAGAGGACATGAATGACCTTTGATTTGAAAGGATTCCATCCTTGTCAAATGAAACTCTTTTGTATGTAGTATACTTGGTGTATTGTGATCAATGCCTAGTTCTTTAATGATTCAGTGATTAAATTGTGGTTAACATATAAAAACGATTTAATTAGAAGCTTTGTCTGCAAGTACAACAACATAGTTGTCATATAATGTAGAGAGGTAGTGATGGGCATTGGGATTTTAAAAAAATGAGACCTAGGTCTATTGTAAACACATCTGCGTAGTTTGTTAACAAGACTCCGCACAAAAGATAAAGTTAATCATACCAAATTCGACGAAGACTCAAGGTCCTGGCTCTTAGTCCGTCAATCCCTTAACCAAATCCCTTGGTTGATGCTTAATAGCGTCCATATTTATCTTGAAATAAAAATTCCAATTTATACATTAATCTTAAATCACTGTTTAATGTAAATAAGTAGACATGTAAACAACAGAAATGATGTTAATAGGGGTTTGAAATAGAGAACATCGAGACGGCCACTAAAAGTAAAATAAAAGAGGCTTGACTGCGATATTGACTTCGAACAGTCAAATGACCAAGGGTTAAGATCTAAACGATTCACGTTAAAGAACCCGATTAATGGAACAGACACATCAGAGAATTACAATCCTGTGAAGTAAGCATCAAGGGGGTATGCTTGTGATTTAAAAAAAATAAGCAAAAAGCAGAGTCAAATTATGTTATGATGAAGGTTAAGGTAGTAGACCTAGGTTAAGGGAGATAACTCTTAAAATCAGTAAGACGTTTGAAATAGTTAGTTTCATCAATGCTTTTTAAGCATTGACGTGAAAAAGAATAAAAAATCATCTATGTTACTCAGAGGCTTAGAATCTGTTTATGAAAATGATTTCAACAAACTCACCTGTGATTTTTAAGAGTTATGTCCCTTAACCTAGGTCTACTAGTTAAGTTAAGGTACAAGCGAAGAAAAAAGTTTTAGAAAGCAAAAATACCCAAGTTACAGGATAAACAGCTAATTTTGTTATGCTGCACACATATTTCAAGGAGTAACCTCTTATCAGTAGCATTAGAGTCAAATATTATGAAAAAATGTAATCCAAAAAGGTCCGAAAGAAGTACTGATCACCAAAAATATCGAAATAAGAGGACTATTCAGTAGCATTAGAGTCAAATAATATGAAAAAATGCAATCCAAAAAGGTCCGAAAGAAGTACTGATCACCAAAAATATCGAAATAAGAGGACTATTCAGTAGCATTAGAGTCAAATATTATGAAAAAATGTAATCCAAAAAGGTCCGAAAGAAGTACTCAGCACCAAAAATATCGAAATAAGAGGACTATTCAGTAGCATTACAGTCAAATATTATGAAAAAATGTAATCCAAAAAGGTCCGAAAGAAGTACTCATCACCAAAAATATCGAAATAAGAGGACTATTCAGTAGCATTAGAGTCAAATATTATGAAAAAATGTAATCCAAAAAGGTCCGAAAGAAGTACTCATCACCAAAAATATCGACATAAGAGGACTATTCAGTAGCATTAGAGTCAAATATTATGAAAAAATGTAATCCAAAAAGGTCCGAAAGAAGTACTCATCACCAAAAATATCGAAATAAGAGGACAATTCAGTAGCATTAGAGTCAAATATTATGAAAAAATGTAATTCAAAAAGGTCCGAAAGCAGTACTCATCACCTAAAATATCGAAATAAGAGGACTATTCAGTAGCATTAGAGTCAAATATTATGAAAAAATGTAATCCAAAAAGGTCCGAA
>MJUU01057495.1:32940-45822 GCA_002080025.1 Modiolus philippinarum | reverse complement strand
TATGTTTGTATACATTTATGTATGTATGTGTTAATGTATGTATGTGTTAATGTATGTATGTTGGTATGAATGTAGATATGTATGTTTTTATGTATGCATATGTCTCTTTTGTATATTGGGATAGACATATGATATGATAAGTATCTATGTATGCATGGATGATGTATGTGAGTATGTATGAAGTTATGTATGTATATATCTATGTAGATGTGTATATCATATTTGCATGTTTGTGTGTGTGTGAAATAATGCATTTGTGTGCATAAAACGAGTGTTTACACACGCATTTGCATACACATATACATTATACATTTATTTGTCATAACACACGTACATGTGTACAAGAATATATGAAACTGTTTCCACATGTATGTATATATGTGTTAATGTATGTATGTATTTTGTATCTATGCATGCATGTATGTATGTTTGTATGTATGCATGTATGTATGTATATTGGGATGGATATATGATATGATATGTATGTATGCATGCATATATGTATGTTTGTATGTGAGTATGTATGTATGCATGTATGTATGTATGTATGTATGTATGTAAGTGTGCTAGGTATTAATGTAAGTATGTGTACACACATTCGTTTGTGTGGATAATGTGCGGGTTAACACATGCAAACACAAACACAAACACAAACATCTGTATGAATATATACTCTATGTATTTTATGTATTTATTAAATTTGTTCAATATACTCAACAGTTCTCGCCAAAATATAGCTGAAATATTGCTGCAGTTGGTGTAAAACATCAATCAATCAATCAATCAACAAACATCTGTACAAGAACATATGCATCTATTTCTACATGCATGTATGTATGTCTTTGTATATATGCATGTATGTATCTCTCTATGCATGTGTGTGTGTATGTTTGTATTTACATATGTATGTTTGTATTTATGTAGGACATGTATAAAGTCTCCCAAACGAAGTTTTGGGAGACTTATTGTTTTTACTCAATTCTCATTTTTCTTGTTCTTCCAGTCTTTCCGCCAAAAAAATGTCCGACCATTTTCTCGGAAACTAATGATCCGATCTTCACCAAACTTCACAGGAAGATGGATCCCTATCCCGAAAGGTGCAAAGAGGTTTTGGAATTTTCAAAATGGCACCGGTTGCCATGGAAACAGCAAAAAAGGCGGTAAAATGAAAGTGCTCAGAATTGGATGAAACTTTACAGAAAGGTTGATTTGGACATAAGGAAATGGTTTATGGTCTCCGAAACTTCAAATTGGCATCGGTTGCCATGGAAACTGCAAAAAGATGGGAAAATAAAAGTGCTCAGAATTGGTTGAAACTTTACAGATAGGAAACTTAAGGTGTGGGAAATCGGTTTCTGGTGTCCAAGACTTCAAAGTGGCGATCATTGCTGTGGAAACGGAAAAAAGTTTGCTAATTCAAAGTGCTCAGAATTGAAGTAAACCCAACAGACAGGTTGCATAGGTTTTGTGGAAGTTGATTTGTAACCCTGATTTTTGTATCAGCATCCTGATACAGTTATAAATTTTTATTGTAACCTCAAAATTTGTCCGACCATTTTTTCAGAAACTAATTGTCAGATCTTAACCAAACTTCACAGAATGATGGATCCTTATTCCGAAAGATGCAAACAGGTCTTGGAATTTTCAAAATTGCACCGGTTGCCATGGGAATGGCAAAAAAGGCGGGAACATCAAAGTGATCGGAATTTGATGAAAATTTTTCAGAAGGTTACTCAGGACATGGGTATTAGGTTTCTGGTGTCCAAGTCTTAAAAATGGCACCCGTTGCCATGGAAACGGCAAAGAAAGGTGGCAAAATCAAAGTGCTCGGAATTGAATGAAAATTTACAGGAAGGTTGCTTAGGACATGGGTATTAGGTTTCCGGTGTGAAAGACTTCAAAATGGCACCGGTTGCCATTGAAACGGCAAAACGGCGCGAATATTGAAAGTGCTTAGAATTGAATTGAACTCAACAGACAGGTTGTCTGCAATGTGTTGAAGTGATTTGTAGCCCGGATTTCTGATTTGGGACTTCGTTTGGGAGACTTTTGTATCAGCATCCTGATAAAGTTATAATTTTTTATCATTCCGCTTTCTTTCTTTATTCTCGTCCGGGTGAACTTGTCCGAACCAGATCCCAGTGACTTTTGAACTAGAAATTTAAAACTTTGTAGGATGTTGGCCCCACATATCTAGTTCTGCCTAAGACAAAAATGTTTGCAAAGAGGGTTTATGAAGGGTACATTTGGGGGGCTCAAAAAGGGGTAGGGTCTGCAATGTTAATCCTATGGGAAAATGCGTCTCAAAAACTTTTAATACTAGCTTCATGAAACTCCATAGGAAAGGTGTTTGTACTGCAAGAAAGGGTTCTACAGCATTTCAAAATAATTTCTGTTGTCATGGAAACCAAACAAAAGATGGAAATTTTGAGAAAATAGTAGCTTATGCTAATGATTATAGCTATACATAAGGGGAACCCCTGCCAATTTTTTTTTTTTTTTTTTTTTTGGAAGGAGGTCTGAAATTGGGTTTAACGGACAAAAGAGCATTTGGTTGACATGGAAACAAAACCAGAAACTTATTCGTTCGCAAAATCACAGAAACTGATAAAAAAGAAGGAATTTTGAGAAATATGTATTACATAGCCTATAAGGGTAACTCCTGCCCAAATGTTTTTGGATTGGGTCTGAAATTGGGTGCAATTGACAAAAGAGCACGTGTGTGTCATGGAAACAAAATTGATTTTTCTGATCAAAAAAGGGAATTTTGAGAAATATGTATTACATATGTTATAAGGGGAACCCCTGCCCAATTTTTCTTTGGAAAGAGGCCGGAAATTGGGTGTACTGGACAGAAGAGCATTTGGTTGCCATGGAAACAAAACCAGAAACTTCTTTTTTAAATCAGGTTTTCTGATAAAAAAAAGAAGGAATTTTGAGAAATATGTATTACATAGCTTATAAGGGGAACCCCTGCCAATTTCTTTTTTCTGGAAAAGTTCTGAAATTGGTGTAATGGACAAAAAAGCACTTGTTTTCCATAGAAACTAAAACAGAAACATATTTTTTTTTGTTAAAAAATTGAGTTCTCTGATAAAAAAAAGGAATTTTGAGAAATATGAATTACATAGGTTATAAGGGGCACCCCTGCCCAAATTTTCTCTGGAAAGAGGTCTGAAATAGGGTGTACTGGACAAAAGAGCATTTGGTTGCCATTGAAACAAAACCAGGAACTTATTTTTTTGAAAACTCAGGTTTTATGATAAAAAAGAAGGAATTTTGAGAAATATATATTACATAACTTATAAGGGGAACTCTTGCCCAAATTTTTTGGAAAGGGTCTGAAATTGGGTGTAACGGACAAATGAGCACTAATTTCTCATTGAAAAAAAACATCGACGTATTTTTGTTTAGAAAAAAATGAGTTTTCTGATAAAAAAATAGGAAAAATGTATTGCAGAGGTTATAAAGGGGGAACCCCTGCCCAATTTTTTTATAATTATACCGCACGCAACAAAGTTGCGGAGGGTATATAGTTTTTGACTGGTCCGTCCTTCAGTCCGTCCGTCTGTCAGCAAGTGGGTACAACATTTGTCCGGATAACTCCTCCTACAGTTTTAAGCTAGGAAGTTTTTATTTTGTAGGTTGATTGTGCACATATCAAAGATGTGCATGTTCTTTGATTTTGTTTTTTGATCATTTTTCAGAAAACAATACATTGTTGATTATGCATACATTGAACATGTGCATGAAATTTAGAGTTTTATTTTTGCTCATTTTTTTACAAAAATATACATTGTTCAGGCGAGATAATACTTATAGGGTACACCATTCATGTGTATACATTCATATGCATATGTATGCATGTACAAACTCATGTATGCAAGTACATAATCATGCACATATATACATCTGCATATAAATGAATATGCATTCAAGTGAATACATATGCATACACATGCACATTTTAGCATGTTTATACAAATGCACATATGTTTATGTGCATATATATATGCACATGGCATACACATCCACATATGTATTTATGCATACACATGAACGTATACACATGTGAATATATACACATATGTACATGTGCAAAGACATATGCACCTATTTACATATGCAAGCACATGCACATGTATTCAAGTGAAATACAAATAAATCTATTCATTTGCATGCAATTGCACATACCTTCATGTGCATGCAAATCTACATATGTAAATGTACATTCACATGCATATGTACACATGTGCTTACAAATGCATATGTTTGCATATACACACACACATGCGCATATTAACATGTTTATATATATGTACATATATACATGTGCATACATATGTACATAAACATGCACATATGTACATGTGCATACACATGCACATATGTACATATGCATACACATGGACATATGCACATGTGAATATATATCCGCATATGTATTCACATATCCATTTGTATACATGTGCAAGCACATGCACATCTATTCTTATGCATACAATTGCACATACATTCATGTGTATGCAAATGCATATGGGTAAATATATATACACATGCGCATACACATGCACATATGTACAATACATTTAATTATGGGTACATTTGCATAGATATGTACACAAAATTATGTACAGACATGCACATTTATACATGTGCAGACAAATTCACATTTGTACATGTTCACACACATGAACATTTATGTAGTGTATCCACATGAACACTTGTGCATATACTTGGATAATTGAAACTGCAATCGTACCTTTATCGAATCCAACATTTGTCCATTTGTTGAGTGTCCCATGTACATTTTCGCATACTTGTAGCAAATCGATATCATTATCAATATTTTGACATATCATCATGTGTACTCATACACTTGTATGATTGAAATTTCACTCGTACCAATCCATTCAAATGGATGCATTAACCTTTATCTTACCCACAATAGGTTTTTATCAGTGTCTCATGTACATTTTCTCATACTAATAACAAGAACAAAGCAATATCAGTACAAATTATTTATGTGTACGTGTAAGAAAAAAGGCCCAGCATACAAATGAAACTTATATAAGTTATCCAAGCAACAGTACTCACCGTAAACGTTATTCATCCTTCAGAAATGAGTACTGATGCATGGTGTATTCACATACAGTAATTAAGCAAAACAAAAGAAAGCAAAAAAGAACAATGATACTAATTCTCATTAGCCCTAACACTTTGCACACATTCTATCACACTCCACTTACCGAAAGCCGAATCTATTAATTCGATCCAAAAATCTCCAATCCAAACTCTTTTATTTTCTCATCAATCAAAACAGTAAAAGTGATTAAAGCGGCAACTCTCTCTAGTTCCCAATTACATTATTAAAATTAAAAGCAAATCAAACAATGATTATTTTGGATACCCTGCCATATTTTCACAAATAATAACATGTGTGTATACACAGAAAATAAGTCTACATGTGTACATATGAAAACACACGTGTTTCTAAAAAATATACACATGAGTGTACACCTATGAAGACATGTTTACACATAAAACATGTGTCCTAATTGTGTACACACATTCATTCTCACTCAACTTGTCAAAAACTAACCATTACCCGCCTCATACTCTGCACTCACCTAATCTATGAAAACCATTATCGTAATTAAACATATGCATATGTATTTATGTATGCATCCATGTATGTATGTATGTATCAATGTGCTTATCTTGATTGATATGTGATATGGTTTGTATATATGTATGCAAGTCTGTATGCATGTATGTATGCATGTATGTATGCATATGTGTCTGCATGTATGGATGTATGTGAGTATGTATATACGTGTATATGTATGAATATTATGTATATACGGAAATATGTATGTATGTATACATGTATGTGTGTGTGTATGTATGTATTTACATATCTCTATATGTATGTGTATAGATATGTATGTATGCATGTATGCATATATGTAGGTAGGTAGGTTGATAGGTATATATGTATGTATGTATGGATTTATGTATGTATGTATAAATGTGTGTGTGTATCTACGTATGCAAGTGTGTGCAACCCTGCATTCGTGTGGACAATACAAGTATTTGCATACGCATATTTATACACACCTTTGTTAATTTGTGACAACTTCCGAACATCTGTGGAGGAACATTTGCATCTGTTTGCACATATATGTATGTAAGTATGTATTCATGCATGTATATATGTATGAATGTTTGCATGTAGGTCAATTTTATGTATGTATGTAAAAATGTAAGCATGTATGTATCTATGTGTGTATGTATGCAAAAATGTATGTATGGATGTATGTATGAACGTATATCGCACCTATGTATGTATATTTATATGTTTGTATGTATGTATGTATAGAAAACAGGGAATGCGTCAAAGAGACAACGACCCGAAGGGTAGTAATAATAACTCAAAGCCACGATACGATCATTCGGATGTATGTTTGTAGGTATGTTTATCAGGATTGATAAATGAAATGATATGTAGGTATGTTTGCATGTATGTATGCTTACATATGAGTATGTGTGAATGTATGAATGTATGTGTGCACCTCCATTTGTGGTGATAATATGAGTGCTAAAACACGCATATGTAAACACGTGAATATTTGTGATAGCATATGAACATCTGTTCAAGAACATATGCAACTGTTTCCAAAAGTATCTATATATGTATGTGTGTATGAATATATGTATGTATGTTTCTTTGCAGGTAGGAAAGTATGTAAGTATGTCTGTATGCATGTTTATATGTATGTATATAAGTATGTATATGTGTATGTATGTATGTATAAATGTTTGCATGTATGAATGTATGCTTGTATGTATATATACATGTATGTGTCCATGTATGAATGCTTGCATGTTAGCATGAATGTATCCACATATTCATTTGTGTGGATATTATGAGTGTTTAAATACGGGTTTATATACTTATATATGTAAATGTGTGATAAACCATGCATATCTGCACAAAAACATAGGCATCTGTTTCCACAAGTATGTATCTATTCACGTTAAATGTTTGTAGCTTTGTATGTAGGTATGTAAGTTTTCATGTATGCATGTGTCTATTTTGTATATTGGAATGGATATATCATATGATATGTAGGTATTCATGCATGGATGAATGTATGTGAGTATGTATGTAGGTATGTATGTATGTATGTGTATATGCATGCACGTATGTATGTATGTATGTAATGTATATTTGGATGGATATATGATATTTGTATGTATTTATGTGTGTGTACAAATGCGTTTGAGTGCATAACACCAGTGTTTACACATGCATTGAAATACACATATACATTTACTTGTAATAACACACGTACATTTGTACAAGCACATATGCAACTGTTTCAACATGTATGTATATATGTATTTATGTATGTATGAATTATGTATGTACGTATGTTTGTATGTATGTATGCATGTATGTATGTTTTTATGTATGCATGTGTGTATCTCTCTATGCAATTGTGTATGTATGTATGTACATATGTATGTTTGTATATATGTAGGTAAGTAGGTAGGTTGGTAGGTATGTATGTTTGCACTTAAGTATGCATGTTTCTATATGTTTATGTATGTATGTATTTATGCATGCATGTATGTGACATTGTATGTGTGTATGTATCTCTGTATGCATCTTTGTAGGTATTTGTCCATGCATGTACGCATGTAGGTAGGTAGGTAAGTTGTTAGGTATTTAGTTATGTATGTATGTATGTATGCATGTATGTATGTGTACACTTTGTTCAATTACTTATTTCGAAATTTATGTAAATTTTAAAACCTAACCTAAGGATAACCTCCCTCCATCTCAGTTTTGTCCTGAGCTTTATTTTATATTCCTGAGTTTTCAGATTACGTTTGGTTTTATTAATGTTAAACATTTTTTTTCAAATTATGGATTTCCTTTGTTTGGGTTCTAGTGCTGATGATTAGGAGTTAGTAATGTAGATTTGGATGAAAATACGATTGATGGAAGTATGTATGTATGTATGTATGTTTGTATGTATTAATGTATGTATGTATGTATGTATGTTTGTATGTATGTATGTATGTATGTATGTATTTATGTATATGTATATTTCTGTGTGTATGTATGTTTGTATGTTTGTATGTATGTATATTTAACGAAAGGATATGGAGTAAATGAACATGAGACCATAACACATATGTTAACTGCAACTGCAATAATTTTATTGAGCTGTATGGCCATTTCGGAAACTAATTCCTCATCAGCAGCACTAGAACCCAAACAAAGGAAATCCTTAATTTCAAAAAAATGTTTAAAATGCATAACACCAAACGAATCCGAATAATCAGCAATATCAAATATAGCTAAGGACAAAACTACGATGGAGGGAGTTAATCCTTCGTTTTTAGAATTTACATAAATTTAGATTACATTAATTGAACAAAGTGTACACATGAGATATTATCTCATGTACAAGTACACCATATCTAAGAAAAATAAAGAGCATACATGTATGTATATATGTATGTAAGTGTGTATGTATGTATGTATGTATGTATGTATGTATCTTTGTAGCATGAGGGTTGGTTTGTATGTATGTATGCATGTACGTATGAATGTAGGTAAGTTGGTAGGTATCATTTATGTATGTTTGTATGCATGTATATATGTATGTTTGTATGTATGTATGTGTGTTTGTATGCATGTATTTATATATGTTTGTCAGAATGCGTGTTTGTACGTATGTATACATGTCTGTATATATGTGTGCATGGATACATGTATGAATGTGCCTACGAATATATGTATATATGTATGTGTTATGTGTTTATTTGGGTTGATATAGGATGTGATAGATGAATGTATGTATGTATGTATGTATGTATGTATGAGCACATGCATCTCTGTTGGTAATAACGATGTAAACTCATGCATACGTATACACACATAAATGTGTATTTGTAGCTTTGTACAATCATCAGCGTCTGTTTCCACATGTCTGTTTGTATTTATGTGTGTATGTAATTATGTATGTATGCCATGGAAACAGCAAAAAAGGCGGTAAAATGAAAGTGCTCAGAATTGGATGAAACTTTACAGAAAGGTTAATTAGGACAAAGGGAAATGGTTTATGGTCTCCGAGACTTCAAATTGGCATCGCTTGCCATGGTAACCGCAAAAAGATGGGAAAATGAAAGTGCTCAGAATTGGTTGAAACTTCACAGATAGGTTACTTAAGGTGTGGGAAATAGGTTTCTGGTGTTCAAGACTTCAAAGTGGCGATCGTTGCTGTGGAAACAGAAAAAACGTTTGATAATTCAATGTGCCCAGAATTGAAGTAAACTCAACAGACAGCTAGGTTGCACAGGTTTTGTGGAAGTGATTTGTAACCCTGATTTTTGTATCACCATCCACGTTTGGGAGACTTTTGTATCAGCATCCTGATACAGTTATAAATTTTTATCATTCCGCTTTCTTTCTTTATTCTCGTCCGGATGAACTTGTCCGAACCAGATCTCAGTGACTTTTGACCTAGAAATTTAAAAATTTGTAGGATGTTGGCCCCATATATCTAGTTGTGCCTAAGGCAAAAGAGGGTCTATTAAGGGTACATTTGGGGGGCTCAAATGGGGTAGGGTCTGCAATGTTAATCCTATGGGAAAATGAAATTTTGGATATTTTTACCCTATTTCTCACTGCGTCTCAAAACCTTGTAATACTAGCTTCATCAAAGTCCATAGGAAAGGTGTTTGTACTGTGAGAAAGGGTTCTACAGCATTTTAACTATCAAAATAATTTCTGTAGTCATGGAAACCAAACAAAAGATGGAAATTTTGAGAAAATAGTAGTTTATGCTAATGATTATATTTTGATTATAGCTATACATAAGGGGAACCCCTGCCAATTTTTTTTTTTNTGGAAGGAGGTCTGAAATTGGGTTTAACGGACAAAAAAGCATTTGGTTGACATGGAAACAAAACCAGAAACTTATTTGTTCGAAAAATCATAGAAACTGATTAAAAAAAGAAGGAATTTTTAGAAATATGTATTACATAGCTTATAAGGGTAACTCCTGCCAAAATGTTTTTGGATTGGGTCTGAAATTGGGTGCAATAGACAAAAGAGCACTTGTGTGTCATGGAAACAAAACCGTTAACATATTTTTTTGTAGAAAAATTGATTTTTCTGATTAAAAAGGGGAATTTTGAGAAATATGTATTACATATGTTATAAGGGGAACCCCTGCCAAATTTTTCTTTGGAGAGAGGCATGAAATTGGGTGTACTGGACAGGAGAGCATTTGGTTGCCATGGAAACAAAACCAGAAACTTATTTTTTATTAAATCAGGTTTTCTGATAAAGAAAGAAGGAATTTTGAGAAATATGTATTACATAGCTTAAAAGGGGAACCCCTGCCCATTTTTTTTTCTGGAAATGTTCTGAAATTGGATGTAATGGACAAAAGAGCACTTGTTTTCCATAGAAACTAAAACAGAAACATAATTTTGTGGTTAAAAAATTGATTTTTCTGATAAAAAAAAGGAATTACATAACTTATAAGGGGAACTCTTGCCCGAATTTTTTTTGGAAAAGGTCTGAAATTGGGTGTAATGGACAAATGAGCACTTGTTTCTCATGGAAACAAAACCATCAACGTATTTTTGTGTGAAAAAAAAAGAGTTTTCTGATAAAAAATAGGAATTTTGGGAAATATGTATTACAAAGGTTAAAAAGGGGGAACCCCTGCCCAATTTTTTTTCTAGAGGGAGTCTCGTAATGCCTTGAAATCTGATATGGGAGTTCGTTTGGGAGACTTTTGTGTTTCGCTTGCGAACACAGTTGTCACTTGTTTTTATTATACCGCACGCAACAAAGTTGCGGAGGGTATATAGTTTTTGACTGGTCCGTCCTTCAGTCCGTCCGTCTGTCAGCAAGTGGGTACAACATTTATCCGGATAACTCCTCCTACAGTTTTAAGCTAGGAAGTTTTTATGTTGTAGGTTGATTGTGCACATATCAAAGATGTGCATGGTTCTTTGATTTTGTTTTTGATCATTTTTTCAGAAAACAATACATTGTTGAATTTGGTCTTTTTTATTCATTACATTGCATATAGGGTTCATCGTTTGTCTGGATAACTCCTTCTACAGTTTATAAGATAGGAACTTTTTATTTTGTAGATTGATTGCGCACATATCCAAGATGTTATTTTTAGGCGAGATAGTGCTTATAGGGTGCATCATTTGTCCGGATAACTCCTCCTACAGTTTTTAAGTTAGGAATTTTGTATTTTGCAGGCTGATTATGCAAACATTGAACATGTGCATGAAATTAGAGTTTTATTTTTGCTCATTTTTTACAAAAATATACATTGTTGAACTTAGTCATTTTTAGGCGAGATAATACTTATAGGGTACACCATCTACGTGTATACATTCATATGCATATGTATGCATGTACAAACTCATCTCTGCAAGTACATAATCATGCACATATATACATCTGCATATAAATGAATATGTATTCATGTGAATACATATGAATACACATGCACATATAAGCATGTTTATACAAATGCAAATGTTTATGTGAATATATATGCACATGGGCATACACATCCACTTATGTATACATGCATACACATGGACGTATGCACATGTGTAAATATACACATACGTACATGTGCATAGACACATGCACCTATTTACACGTGCAAGCACATGCATATGTATTCAAGTGAAATACAAATAAATCTATTCATTTGCATGCAATTGGACATACCTTCATATCCATGCAAATCCAGATATGTAAATGTGCATACACATGTATATGTATGCATGTGCATACAAATACATATGTGTGCATATACACACACACATGCACATATTAACATGTTTATATATATGTACATATATACATGTGCATACATATGTACATAAACATGCACATATGTACATGTGCATAAACATGCACATATGTATATATGCATACACATTGACATATGTACATGTGAATATTTATTCGGCTATGTACATGTGCATTCACATATCCACTTGTATGCATGTGCAAGCACATGCACATCTATTCTTATGCATACAATTGCACATACATTCATGTGTATGCAAATGCATATGGGTACAAGCGCATACACATGCACATATGTACAATACATTTAATTATGGGTACATTTGCATAGATATATACACATACTTATATACAGACATGCACATTTATACATGTGCAGACAAATTCACATTTTTACATGTTCACACACATGAGCATTTATGTAGTGTATCCACATGAACACTTGTGCATGTGCATACAAAATTAGATGTGTACATGTTTGTACACAATCTCATTTGTACACTGGTTTGCACATGTAAATATACATGAGCAAACAGATTTTATATGTACATGTGTATAATCGTCATGTAGCTGTGTTTTCACAATACAGATGAGAACATGTATGCACATATGTTCATGTTTGCATTTTCACATGCATATACATGCGGGTTAACATATGAATTAGCAGATATTTAAACATGTGCACGGACATGCATAATTGAGAAGATATGTTAATTTGGACAAACCAACAGGTGTGTTCATATACTTGGATAATTGAAACTGCAATCGTACCTTTATCGAATCCAACATTTGTCCATTTGTTGAGTGTGGCATGTACATTTTCCCATACTTGTAGCAAATCGATATCATTATATATATTATGACATATCATCATGTGTACTCATACACTTGTATGATTGAAATTTCACTCGTACCAATTCAATCAAATGGATGCATTAATCTTTATCTTACCCACAATAGGTTTTTTATCAGTGTCTCATGTACATTTTCTCATGCTAATTACAAGA
>MJUU01057495.1:10270-27483 GCA_002080025.1 Modiolus philippinarum | reverse complement strand
GATGCATATATCCCTACGCTATCGCGGTAAATGGCTACTTTCTTGCTGTAAAAGGCTATGATTTTGTCGTTAGGTACAAGTATTTAGCCATTCACCGTCGTGGTAGATGAATATGCTATGCACATACCTTTTTGATACACAGGAAAGGTATATATGTACATACAAATGCAAGAGTGTGTATATAAATAAACAGACATATTTTCATATGTTTTCATATGTACACATCTGTACATGCGCATATGCATGAGGCAACAAATGCTTACAGATATGTGCATGTGTATACACATGTTTATATCTCCATATGCAGACAACTACAAATTAAAGCAGATGCATATATATGTATATATGTACAATTGTCTACACACCATGCACATGTGTACTTATTTTTCAATGTACATGTACGAACATGTGCAAAACAAGCATATGTATTTAAGTGCATACAAACGCAAAAGTGCATATGTCCAAACACATGCTCATTTGTTAATGTTTTAACATATACAAATGTGTGCTTTGCCTAAAAATGTTAAATGTATATGTGTATACATACGTGTATTGGTGAATGCACATCGTGTATATCTCGCTAAATGCATGAATTTGCACATGTCCTTGATTTAGCTGTGTACATATGTAAATATGTACAATGAACAGGCATACACTGGTGTAAATGTGCCTACACATGCGTATACAAACAAGCACATACATAGGCACATGTGTATATGCAGATACACATATACACATGCATCTGCATGAATATATACATTTACACATGTATATACACGAGTATACACTATTCTTTATGTATATGTATAGGCAAGTACAGAAAAGTAGAAATACATACATATGCACATGTGTACAAGTGCAAACATATTATGCACATGTGTGAACGTGTATGCATATGCATATGTACGTATATGTACAATCATAGCCCATGTATTCTAGTGCATACAAGTGCACATGTATTCATGTGCATACAAATGAACATGTACACATTTGCATACATAAGGATACGGATAAACATATTAACTTGGATGAGTATGAATATATGCATGCATACATGTGCGCGTCCACACAAGCACATATAAATGTAAACCTGTATGGATATGCACATGCACGTATATAGGAAAACATAAGACATGTATATATGTGCAACATAGATCGGTTTTCATGTGCATGTAGATCATGGATTTGTGTAACTTGCATGGATTTCTTCATGGGCCTACTTGTTCAATCACATTTACAAATATTGATTAAAACACTTTCAGATGTGTATATGTGCACCCACATTATGCATAGGTGCTACGGTGTGTACACATATGTGTTGATGTGTGTACATATATGTGTTAATGTGAAGATTTATGTGTTTATCTTCATACGCAAACATGTTTATATTTGACACAAATGTGTTATTGTGTGCAAACGCATGTGCTTATATGTGTACACACATGTTAAAATGTATGTGCATACATGTATTAATGCTTGTACACACAGTTGTTTATATGCTATTTTACTTGTGTTTATATTTATACACATATTTGTCTACGTGTGCTTATTGGTGTCCCCACATTTGTTTATGTGTGTACTCAAATGTTATTATGTATGTACACATAAGTATTAATGTATCTACACATATGTTTATGTGTGCACATCTTTGAATATTTGTGAACCAACATGTGTTTATGTGTGTACTCAAGTGTGTAAATGTGTGGACATAATTTATTATCTGTGTACACATATCTGTTTATGTGGTAACACACATGTGTGTATTTGTGTATCCAAGTGTGTTTCTGTGCTTATATGTGTATTGATATGTGTTTATGTGTGAACGCATATGTATTTATGTGTATCCACGTGTGAATGTGTATCCACACCTCTGATAAATGTGTAAGCACATGTGTGTACAAGCGTAGGTTTTTTATGTAAATATGCTAGTGTTTATCTTCATAACCAGATATGTTTATATGTGTAAAAACATGTGACTACGTATGTAAAGACGAATGTGATTGGGTGTACACACTTAGGCCTATATGTTTACATATTTGTGTTAATCTACGCACATGGGTTAACGTGCGTACACACATGTGTTAACGTATCTACACATGTGTTAACGTAAGTACACACATGTGTAAACGTGTGTACACATATGTATTAACTTTTGTACATATGTCTTTTAATGTATGCACAAACATGTGTTAACTTGTGTAAAACATGTCTTAACTTGTGTACACACATGTCTTAACTTGTGTATACACATGTTTTAACCTGTGTACATACATGTGTGAATACAAGTACATAAATACATACATACATACATACATACATACATACATGTACACACATGCATTTAGAGATACAGACACATACAAACATACCTACATACAAACATACATACATACATATAACATACATACATACATTTTACATGCATACATATATGCATACATACTTACGTGGATACATACCTATATTGATGTGCAACCAGATGAATATGTGCTTGCACGAATGTATGTTATTACAGTCATACATATGTTTTTATGCATATGCTTGTAAAAGCACTCATATTATCCACCAAAATGCATGTGTGCACTCATCAAATATGCATATGTACGTGCGCACAGTCATGTGTTCATTTATCCATACATACATGCATGCATACTTACATACATACATACATACATGCATACATACATACATACGTACATACATATATACATACATCCATACATATATACATACAAATATACAAACATACATACGTACAAACAAACCTACCTACCTACCTACATGTATACAAACATACCTACCTACATATATACAAACATACATACAAACATACATACATACAAACACACATACATTAATACATCCACACATGCATGCATAGACACATACATCCACACATGCATGCATAGACACATACATAAATAGAAAATGCCTGCATGTATACATATCTGCATACGTATATACTTGCATTCATACATACTTACAAACATACATGCATGCATGCATGCATACATATAGACATACATACATCCATACTTATATACATACATACATACATACATGCATAAAAACATACATACATTTATAAAAACATACATTCAAACATACTAACCTACCTACCTATCTACCTACTTACCTACCTACCTACCAACTTAAATATATACATACATACATACTTATATACAAACATGCATACATACATACCTACACATCTACCTACCAAGAATTCTACTTACCGACATATACACAATAAATATACAACATAAATGCATACATACATACATACATACATACATACATACATACATACATACATACGCACATACACACATGCATACAGAGATACATGGACACATACATGCATACCTAAATATAAACATACATACATACATACATATAACATACATACATACATTCTTACATACGTATATACAAAGATACATCCATGCATACACACATACAACATAAACATTCATACATGCATATATACATACAAACAAACAGATATACATACATACATACATACATACATACATACATACACATAACATACATACATACATACAATTATGCATAAATACATACATACATACAATTATTCATAAATACATAAATGCATACATACATACATACATACATACATACATACATAAATACATCAACATACATACATAAATACATTAAATATACATACATGTGCATATATGCTTACATACAAACATGCATAAATACATACATAAACACAAACATTCATTCACAAACACAGATCGGGGCGTTGTATACAATACTAACATAAGATGAACGCAGCCATTACATTCCATACGTTTACTTGCTACTATATGAAACTAAGGCGACGTCCGCCAATACTGACGTCAACCATAGATACAATAGGAATACGCGACGTCGCGGCTCCCGCGGTATTCTCGACATCCCTGGGGCCTCGAAAAGATTAGCTACGTTTTTCAATTAAATTAATCAGTTAAAAAAAACTTAAATACGAATATTGCTAAATCATAAAATTAAAACATTAAAATTAATGTCCCTCATATAAACAAAATATCAAACGTTACCATAGTATGTAAAGAAAAACCTAAACGTAGTCTCTCCAGTATCAATATTACGCCGATCAATAATATACTTATTACCACTTTAGACGGTCGGCAATTTATGAATTAAGGCATCATCTCGTGAATTTAACATTAAAGTTCAAAAGTATTAAACAGTCCATAAACTTGTTGCAATTTTCACTTCACGAAATATGATAGTTAATTACGTGTCCAAAGTTCTATTTTCTCCCGCGCTTTCTGTGCGACATCACGCTTCGCTAATCGTCTTTCTGTCGGTACAGGTCGTTGAATATTCTCTTCGGTATTTCCATCATCTAAGCAAATTTCCAGTGGATATAGCTTGGCGATAGGTGGAGACGTAGTCCCCGTGGTTGTACGTATTGTAGCGGAACGAACAAGTCCATCTTTACCATACAACAGATCTTCTATAAAACCTGTTTTCCAATATAATTTGCGTTTACTATCGTCATGAATTTGTACCATATCGCCTATTTTTATTGTCTGTGAGTTATTTCCAGTTTTTCTATGAAACTCCCTCAATGAAGTCAAGTAATCAGTTTTCCATCTATTCCAGAATTGTATCAACAGTAATGAGTGTCTTTGCATACGTTTTTCTAAGTGCTGTTTGTTCGTCGATGCCATATCGGTAGTGTCGATTTGTTTGTGGATATGGTAAAGTGTTAATCCGACGCCCGTACAACAGGTGCGCTAGGGTGAGCGGATCAAAATCCTCCGGATCTGACGAAATGTACGTTAATGGTCGTTCATTTAAGATGGATTCTATCTCTGTAATAACTGTCTGAAGTGTTTCTAAATCGTCGAGCGACCTTCCTAATACCTTTTTCAAACTGTCCTTTGTCAATCCGATCAAACGCTCCCACCACCCATCGAACCACGCAGCACGTTTAGGAATGAAGTACCATTCGATCCTTTGGGCGGTGAAAGTCTCTCGTAAGGTCACTGATTTACACAATTGTTTTATCACTTCCGACGCAGATACAAAAGTACTGGCATTGTCTGTCACAATTACTTTTGGTAACGATTTTCTGCTTCTAAAACGTCTAAAGGCTAGTAAAAATGTCTCTTCTGTTAAATTTGTTACAATTTCAAGGTGTATCGCTCTCGTGGAGGCGCATGTAAATAAACAAATGTATGCTTTACTAGTAGCATTGTTCCTGTCTTTCACATGTAATGCACCAGTGAAATCTATACCAGTAGCGGTAAATGGTGCTGCTTCCTGAAGTCGAATCTTTGGTAACGGAGGTGGGTCTGGTACTGAATAAGGTAATCAAATAACTTTTCTACAAGTTACGCATTTCCGTAATAATTTTCTTGTCAACTGACGGATCGCCGGAATCAAAAATGTCTGTCTAATACAAGATACTGTTGCATTGACATGAGTGAAGACTCCTTTCATGAGTGTCCATAACTACAAGTTCGGCTAAAGGCTGATTCTTAGGTAATATGTAAGGAAACTTTGCGTTTTCCTGTATGGGTGCGTTGTGAATTCGTCCACCACATCTCATGAGATTTTTGTCATCCATGTATAACCGTAATTGCCTGATTCTCGGATTGTTGATCTTTGTCTTGTCGTTAGCCATGAGAGCATTGTATTCCACAGAAAAGTAATTTTTCTGACAATTTCGTATCCACAATTCAGTAGATCTTTGTAATTCCTTCGGCTCTAAATGTCCTATTATTCTGAGCTTCTTTTCAGTTTTACAGTTGTATATAAAACGTTGAATATACGCTGTAATCCGTAGTAATTTCTGGTATGATGAATATCGTTCAATATCCATAACAACATGAATACCATTCTCAGAAATCGAGTTCTCCGTATTTGTACTACCTTCCTCTGTTAATAAAATTGTCAAAGATTTGTCAGTTAACGTTGGTGTTGGGTATTTTGTTACGTCTTATATCCAACTTGGTCACTTTTTTCACAATACATTCGCCTTGTAATTTTCATATGTAATTCCTCGCGTCGACAGATCAGCTGGATTGCATGTTGCAGGGCAATATTTCCATTCACATGATGGTGTTAAATCTTGAATCTCCTTTATCTGATTTGAAATAAAACGTTTCAGTGGTTTGTTTGATTTAAGCCAATGCAAAATAATTTGACTATCTAACCATATGGTGATATTTGAACACTCAAGTGTCGACTGAAGGTGATCCGCTAGCCGTGCCCCTATAACTGCGGCCATCAACTCTAGTTGGGGCAGTGTGAGATTCAAAGGCGCTACTCTAGTCTTAGCCATTACCACTGTACTGTCAAATTTATAACATAAATACGCTACGGCACCATACGCTTTGGTACTTGCATCTACAAATACATGTAAATTGTGATTTACGGAGTCTATTTTCTCTGAAAAGTAATATCTTGGGAATTTCGTTAGTGTTACAAGTTCAATGTCACTTCGTATATCCAACCATTGTTCCTTTACGTTGTCATTAATGGGAATTCTTCTGCCATAATTCCTGTAACAACATTTTGGCTCTGATTGTTATCGGACTAAGAAATCCTAGCGGGTCATAAATTCCGGATGAATATCTCAAAATTTCTCGCTTCGTTACAAGTCGTGTTTGTTTTTGTTCTCTCTGCGGGTAAAATAGCTCATCAGTGTTACTATTCCATTATATACCTAACACTTTGGTATGTTCATCAGTGTCCAGTACCTTTTCATCAGTAGCTAGATGTCGTACTTTAGAACTACCGTATAGCGGGTTATTTTCGCGGGTCAAAAATTTCGCGGATTTGAGTGGAAAATGTATGCCAAATAATTAAGCGTTTAAATTTTCGCGGATTATCAAAGATCCTATATATATCCTCAGAGTTTATAAAATATTCGCCGAATTTAATTTCGCGATTTAAGTCCATCCGCGAAAATACGCGAAAATTACCCGCTATACGGTATTAGAAGTCCAAGATCTCAAATTAAACCCTGCATCCTTCATTTAATTCCTAGATTCCTTAAAGTAACTTACTGCACTGTGCTCTTCTGGTAAGCTGGTCAAAATGTTGTCTACGTATAGATCTCGTTCCAGTAATTTTGCAGTATCAGTTTCGGATTGTCCTAGATGTTTCAACAGTGTCGCATTCAAGAAGAAAGGCGAGCATGTGGGACCAAATATCACTGCCTTAAATCTGTACGTAATCAAATGACCGTTTGTGTCCAATGGATCGCTAAGCCAAAGAAAGTGGGTGACGTCCCGATCTTCTTCGCTGAGCACAACGTGTAAAAACGCTTTCTCAATATCCGTCGTTATCGCAAATGGGTGAAGTCGAAATCTCAATAAGATCTTTGATAAACCATTCAACGCTGGTGGGATGCTCATAAGACAATCGTTAAGACTAGGGTGGTGCTGTGACATACGAAAACTGCAGTTGTGCACTATGCGAACTGGAGTTGTACTCGATTCCTTCTTTACAACCGGATAATGCGGTATATAATGTATCTTGTTATTCGTAGGTTCACATACATACATATATACAAACATATATACATAAATACATACATGCATACATACATAAATACATACATAGACACCCATACATACACTCAGAGATACATAGACTCATATATACATACATTCATACATACAAGCATACATATAACATACATACATACATACATTTTTACATACATACATACATTCAAATACACATACACACATACATACATACATACATGCATACATATATACATACAAATATATTTTCATACATTCATATATACATACATACATACATACATACATACATACATGCACATGCATACATACATGCATAGATATACATACATGCATACATACATACGTACATACATACATACTTACCTACATACATACCAACCTACCTACCTGTCTACCTACCTGCTTAACTACCAATCAACCTACATATATACATACATACATTCATACATACGTGGAAACATACATATATACATTTATAAATACATATATACATACATACATAGTTACATACAAGCATACATACATACATTCATACACACAATCATGTATGCAGACATACATACATACATAAATACATACATAAATGAACATCTACATGCCCGCATATATGCATTTATAGGTACGTACATAAGTACCTACATTGATGTGCAAACAGATTCATATCTACTTGCACCAATGTGTTTATCACAATCATGATTACGTTTTTATACATATGCTTGTAAAAACACTCGTATTATCCACCAAAATACACATGTGCTTACACCATATATGCATGCTCACGTACGTACATACATATATACATACATACAAAAATACATACATACATACATACATACATACATACATACATACACATAGATACAGAAATACATAGACACATATATCAGTAAATCCAGATACCTTAATGAATACATACATACAGAAATACTCTCAAATATACATATAGATATGCACACCTCCGTAAATAAAATATATATTCATTAACGTTTACACATACATACACATATACACATACATACATACATACCTTTCTTCCTATATAGATACACGCATGGATACATACACACACATCCATACAAAGATACCTTGATACATATATACATACTTGCACACATACAAAATACATACATACTTGCATACATAGATACATACATTCAACACATGCATACATAAACACTTACATCCGTAGGTACACAATTTACCTATACATACATATTCACATTCATACAAAAATGTATGCATGTATACATACCTACGTAGGCATATGTGCAGATGCATATGAGCTTGCAAAGGTGAGTGTGATATCAGAATTATATATTTGTTTGTATGCATATGCGTGTAAAAATACTCCTATTATCGACCAAAATGCATGTGGGCACACATCCTATACGCAAGAAGTGTTTGATGTGACTCAAAATACCGAAAATCTTACCCCTACCCCAACAAATTTTCCTTAAAATTGTCAATTTTTTGTCTAAGTTCGCAACAAATTAACTCAAACACGTAAAATATGTGTTGAATTTGACAATGTTGCATGAATTACATCACGATTTGGTAATTTAACAGCCATTTGTTAACTTAAACTTAATATTGTGCCCGAAATTGATGAAAAATGGGATTTTTTCAAGATTTCAGATTTGGCAAAATTATACTGTTAACCCGTTATATATGGCAAATCTGGGTAATATATCTGCAGATATGCCAGATATGCAGATATGCCAGATATGCAGATATGCCAATCAATTATTCTAAGCGATACATTAGTTATCTGAAAACATTGTTAAGAAAAACAAGAAGTGTTTGGTGTGACTCAAAATAGAGAAAATCTTACCCTACCCCAACAAATTTTCCTTAAAATTGTCAATTTTTTGTCTATATGCGCAACAAATTAACTCAAACACGCTAAATGTGTGTTGAATATGACAATGTAGCATAAATTAGATCCTGATTTGATAATTTAACAGCCATTTGTTGTTTTAAACTTAACATTGTGCCCGAAATTGATGAAAGATTTTTCGATATTTTAGATTTGGCCAAAGTTCACTGTTAATCCGTTATATATGGCAAATCTGGATGATATATCTGCAGATATGCCAATTAATTGTTCTTAGCAAAACATGAGTTGTCTTAAAACAGTGTTTAGAATATCAAGGAGTGTAAAATGTCACTCTGAATACAGAGAATCTTACCCCTACTCGAACAAATTTCCCCTAAAATTGTCAATTTTTTTGTCTCAGTTCACATAAAAATAACTGCAACACTCAAAATGTGTTTTATATATGACAATGTTGCATGAATTACATCATGATTCGGTATTTTAACAGCCATTTGTTGACTTAAACTCAATATTTGGCCCAAACTGGTGAAAAATGGGAATTTTCAACACTTCAGATTTTTTCGATGTTCATTGTTTAATCGTAATATATGTCAAATCTGGAGTATTCATCTGCAACTATGCCATTTAATTGTTCTAAGCGATACATTAGCTGTCTTAAAATTACAAAAACAGGAAAACAGCAAACACCTACAATGGCCAGGAACTACAATCACATGCCACAATTTACAAGCGAACTGCACAAGAAAAACAATAATGAAAACAAGAGACAAACATAAATAACGATATTAACTCGGGATAGCCGGACTTGGTACCGGCACCAGCAAAACTATTTAGAAAAAACAAGGAGTGTTTAATGTGACTCTAAATACCTGAAAAACCTACCCCTACCCCAACAAATTTTCCCTATGATAGTCATTTTTTTACTCTTTTCGCATGAAAATAACCAAAACACACAAAATCTGCATTGAATATAACAATGTTGTATAATTTCTATCAAGATTTTTCATTTTAAGTCCCACTTGTCAGTTTAAACTCAATATTTTGTACAGAACTGATGAAAAATAGGAATTTTCAGCATTTCAGATTTGTCCAAAATTCACTTTTTAATAGTTATATGTCGCAAATCTTGAGGATTTATATGCAGATATGCCAATTAATTGTTCTAACCGATTTATAAGCCATATAGCAACAATGTTTAGATGAACAAGGAGTGTTCAATATGACTCTAAATACCGAAAATTTTACCCCTACCCCAGGAAAATGGTGCTTAAAAATCCCCAGAATATGTACAGTACAGCCAGAGACTTACCATGATAAATCACTGTGATAGACGTATCACTCTGCTTAGTGAAATGTGTATATTTTATTTCCTGTTTGATCTATCAACATGCTTTCTTTTGCATTTAGAGTGATGCATTCTATCACTTGATATGCAAAAGAAATTATGTAGATAGATCAATCAGGAAAAAAGATATATTCATTAAAAAATTTCAAGTGATATGTCTATCACAGTGATTTATCATGGTAAGTCTCTGGCTGTACTGTATATCTGTACATTTGTATGAACAAAATATACTAATGTTTTACTTTTAAAAAAAATGCATTTAATATATCGCAATATGCAATTTTAAAGCCAAAATATGGGTAAAATTGTATATTTTGGGCGCTTTTCGTGAAAAATGGGATTTTTCAGCATTTCGGAATTTTACAAAATTCAAAGTTTAATTGTTGTATAACTGCCCATAAACCACACACATGATCCTATTTGTGATATATGGGAGTCTCTATGTATTTTTGTATTTGAAATGATATGTTGTTGGACCTTTATACAATGTTTAAGCTTTTCAAGCTAAATAAAATGAAGCAAGTTGTGTTGAATATTCGTGGTAAGGGGTTATATGTTTGTTATTTATGAGACTGTAGTTATTCTAAAAATGCTTAAAAACATATTTTCTTAAGGCTTAGATATAATGAAAGGATAACTTATCAACATTTTCAAGTTATTTATCAATTTAATGATGTATTTGCATCTCAAAGTCAAAACAGCAGAAATTCTGAAAAAACGGAAAATTCCCATTTTCCATGCAATTTCTAACAGAAGAATAAAAAAGAGACCTCTTAAAAAGTAACAATCTACTAAAATGATCTTCTGCATGTCAGCTTTAGTGAAATACACACTAGAATTCCAATAAAACATTCTTTAATCATTTAGAGCCTAAATATTTCATATTTTCCCTTAATTTTTAGGAGGAATGGTGCTAATTTTGACATTTCTGAACCTATAAGATGTCTGAAACTAAGATGTTTGCACACGATTTGTTGCTAACATATCAGAAATTTTTATTACATCTGCAATTATTAAATATATATTCAGATTTTTACGAAAATAAAGTGAGAAAGTCGAAATTGTGAAAAAATCTGAAACTCCGAAAATTCCCATTTTTAAAAAATATTTTCCCGAAAATAAATTTTCTGGACATTAATGGTTTTATTTTCCAACATAAACTAGATCAAATGACGAGGGTTGATTATCTGAAAGGAATTGACAGCCTAAAATTGTCATTTTCGCTATTTTTGCAGGGGGAGGGGTATATTTTTGTGTCCCCAGCAGATCATAAAAATGGCGTAAAGTACCCAAACATGAGTTCATTGTAAAGGATATTAAATTAGCTTCATTTCGTACCAAATTTCACTACATATTACTTATCATTAAATAATTATGGAGCTTAAAAGATGAAATTTAGGTTAAAACGAAAATGCAAGAACTTTTCGCGGTGTACTATAAAAGTGGCCCTATACTGTCTATGCGTGCAGGTTATGTTCGCGTTAACATGTTTTATTTTGAAGAGGGGATATAGGGGGACTGAAAAAACTGGGTTAGATGGGAAGTGGGGGGGGGGTTGCACGGGAGGTGAATTCAGCCCATGGCCTATCTATATGCATTATAGTGACTTGAAGATGAAGAACAACAATAAAAGCAATGTTCCTTTGCTTGCTTTTTAATGTATTTGTAGGGACTTTGTCTCATGTGCATTTACTCCATATCCTTTCATTCACCATACATACACACACATGCATACAAAGAAACCTTAATTCATATTTACATAAATACATACATACATGCATACATAGACATATACATCCACAAATGCATACATAGACACATACATCCGTAGGTACACACATAATACATACACACATACATACTCACATACATACAAAATGCATGCATGTATACATACCTACGTACGTTTATACATACATACATTGATGTGCAAACAGATGCATATTTTGCAGGGATGAGTGTGGTATCAGAATTATATATTTGTTTTTATGCATATGCGTGTAAAAATACTCCTTTTATCCACCAAAATGCATGTGTGCACACATCCTATATGCATGTGTCCCTACGTACATACATACATTGATACATACGTATATACATACATAAATACATACATACAAACATACATAAATACATACAAACATACATACAGGCATGCATACATACATACCTACATACGTGCAAACATACCTACCTACCTACCAACAAAGTTCTCTACTTACTGACATATGTACAAAGGTACATACATACATACATACACACAAATGCATACACACATGCATACAGAGATATATAGACACATACATACATACACATATACATACATATAACATACATACATACATACATACAAATATGCATATATACATTCATACAAAAATACATACATGCAACATACATACATACACACAAATATACATGGATACATACAAACATACATTCATACATACGCACAAACATATATACATGCATTTATACATGCATGCATGCATTTGTACACACATACATATATATTTGCATAAAATCATACATACATACATACATACGTGCAAATATACATACATACATACATACATGTATGCATACATACATACATCAATTCATACATACATCAATACATACATATATACATATATACATACATACATACATTAATTAAGAAATAATTCATGGCAGGTATATGGTTATTGGAAATTTAACCATGGGCAAGGCCTTTGAATTCAAATTAAAGCCTGAGCGTTAGCGAGGGGTTAAATTTACGAATATAAAGGCCCAGCCCATGGTTAAATGACAATAACAATATACCTGCCATGAATTATTTCGATTTTGATATGACAGAAAACGGAATTTTCCATTCTGAAGCGACCTTAGAGAAGGCAGATTTCCCGTTTCAATTGCTGTCTGTGTCTATGACGTCAAAATACACAATCTGACGTTATCAAACAGATGCAAGTTCAAAATCTAAATCGAAAGCAAAACAATACTCATTTACGTGTCTGAATGGCATGATTGAGTTAAAAAATATGCTTAACATTTATTTCCTTCTCAAACTAAGACAAACAAAATCAAAAACATGGTTGTTTTCCATCCCTTTTACTATTATTCCGATATCATTGCGCATGTGCGAAGTATATGGTTATCGAGTATTAAACTGGTTGACGATTTACTAGAGCCATGTTAGAATAAATATTTGCATCCATTCAGATATGCATACATACGGACGTACATACCTACTTTGACGTGCAAACAGATTCATATATGCTTGCACAAATATGTGTGTGTTATCACAGTCATACATATGTTTTTATATATATGCTTGTAAAAACACTCATATTATCCACCAAAAGGCATGTATGCACTCATCATATATGCATGTGTACGTACGCACAGACATATATTCATTAAAACATACATATATACATACATAAATGCATACATACATGCATACGTACAAACATATCTCCCTACCTAACCTACATATATAGAAACATACGTACAAACATACATACGTACATACATACATACATAAAGACAGACATACATACTTACATAATTAATACATTCATACCTACACACACATACATACAGAGATACACAGACACATATTTCAATACATCCAAAGATACCTTAATGAATACACACATATATTAATGCTGAAATTTATACATATAGACATGCATACCTCCATTTATAACATATATATTCATTTAATATTTATTCATACATACACACATACATACCTTCTACCTATATAGATACATGCATGCATACATACACACACATGGATACAAAGAAACCGTCATTCATATTTACATACATACATACATGCATACGTACAAAATACATACATACATTCATACATAGACATATACATACATACATGCATACATAGACATATACATCCACACATGCATACATTGACATAAACATCCGTAGGTACACACATAATACATACATACATACAAAAATGCATGCATGTATACATACCTAAGTACGTTAATACATACATACATTGATGTGCAAACAGATGCATACTTTGCACCGATGAGTGTGATATCAGAATGCATATGCGGGTAAAAAATGCTCCTATTATCCATCAAAATCCATGTATGCACACATCCTATATGCATGTGTACGTACGTACATACATGTATTGATACATACATATATACATACATAAATACATACATACAAACATACATAGAAACATGCATGCATACATACCTACATAAGTGCAATCGTACATACCTACCTACCCACCAAGCTTTCTACTTATCTACATATATACAAACATATAGAAACATACATACATACATACACACACATGCATACAGAGACACATAGACGCATACATACATACATATAACATACATACAAACAAACAAATATACATACATACATGCATACATACATACATACATACATACATACATACTAACATACATTTATACATACAAACAAACTTATATACATATATGCATTTATACATATATACATACAAACATGCATACATACATACATACCAACCTACCTACCTACCTACCAACCTGCATATTTACTTACATAGATGCGCATGCATACATACAAACATACATAAATACATACATACAAACATACATAAATACATACATGCGTACATACATACATACATACATATTTACATACATGCATATATACATACATACGTACATACATACATACCTACATTGATATTGCAAACAGATGCATATCTGCTTCCCCGAATGCGTGTGTCTTATCACAATTATACATATGTTTTTATACAAATGCGTGTAAAAAATCTCGTATTATCCACCAAAATGCATATGTGCACACATCATATATGCAAATATAAACCAATCTAGTTGATTTTTTAAAAGTATTTTTTTATTACCATGTGTTGAAATTAAATTTCACAAATAATTTTTTTCTACACATATATTTTTCTAAGAAATAGAATGAAGAACTATTCCGACATCACAAAAAAAACCCACTTTCCAGTTGGACTGCTCCTTTATAGCACAAAAATTATAGCTTTATCTTTTGGTCGCAGGAAAGTAATTCAGGCCAATATCAAAATTTGGTAAATAGTCAAGAAACACGAGTCATAAAATAAAGGAATAAATAGTTGCTATATGTTATTTGACTTATTTGAATTTCGACAAGTTGTATTAAGTTGAATTAATATCTCAAATATCTTAAATTGTGCTCTTCAGTCTTCATTTTTTCACCAATTTGCGTGTTTTTAGGTGTGAAATTATTTTGTCTCGTGAAATTATTTTGTTTATATCTATTTTTTCACGATGAAATTCCCCTGCATTATTTAAATAAAAGAAAATATTGATATTTTGGATGAAACAACCACTTTAGATTTAATTATATTACCTGACGATCAAACTCACTTCCGTTATCGAACTTATCATTTATTGAATATGGTGCTTACATATCAAGCTCTCCCATAAAATTGCAGAATTAATTCAGGGAAAACTTGACCAATAATATCCGGGAAATTCATTAGAGCAAGAAGTCATAATATACGAAAAAGTACAGCTGATAATTTGTACAAACATAAACTTTAACATGTGTAGATTGTATTGCAGGGCAATACAGAAGTCTCCTACCGTTAGAACAATTCTTTGTAAATGCAGCAAAAAAAGTGAAAGGAAAAGATTTCACGAGTCAAAGGTCCTCAGTCCGTCAAAGTCAGTGGACCAGAACAAAGTTCTATCTAGAAACTCATGGTGGTAGACTCACACGTTTAGAAAAAAAATGATAACCTATATCTTAACATTTTCCAAGTGAGGGTATATAAAAGTCAATAGACAATAACCAAACTCACACTTGATCTGTAAATTAGAGTGGAAGAGTTACATAGCAAATATTAATTTACTATCTGGAATACTTCAGGAAAAACTGGAAAATTTTAATTTTACCAAAAGTACAAGACCCATAACACCGTCAAAAATCAATGGGCTAGAATTAAACTATAAACTGATCTGTAACTCATAGTGGTAAACTCAGTATCGGAAAGAATTAATTATGGATTATCTCATGTGTGAACTCAAATGCTATATCTTTATTTAATCTGCTTTGAAAACTTGGTGTTTACTATAAAGGATTAAAGTATAGGCTTCTTTCTAGTTGTTTAAAGCCTAAGCCCTAGTTTTTTCCTTCCTTCCTTGGTTTTGATTTGATTTTAAACTTATTTTATTCATTTAGAAAAGGATTGGCAACAGGCAAAGCCTATACAAGCCCTCTCCTATAATACATGCAAATGGTATACAAATTTAGATATAAACAAAAACATAATACAAGCAGGAAAATTTACAAAGATGAGGCTCCTCTTGGAGGTATCGAGGAATCAGTTAATCAAATACTTATCACAAATTAAATTAGTAGTTGGTGTAATGCACTGTTGGCTTTTCACTTGTAGATTTACCCACAGTAGTTTCAGTTCGATTTTTGCCGCGTAGTTTGGGCCATGGTTTCT
>MJUU01057491.1:7239-19528 GCA_002080025.1 Modiolus philippinarum | reverse complement strand
GACATGTACTAACCAAGACCAAGCTATATACCAAATATCATTGACCTATGGCTTGTAGTTATTGAGAAACAGACTTAAGCAAAAAAACTTAACCTGGTCACTGGACCGTGAAATTGAGGTCAAGGTCAAAAGCCATATGGCAGACTGACATGTACTAACCAAGACCAAGCTATATACCAAATATCATTAGCCTATGGCTTGTAGTTATTGAGAAACAGACTTAAGCAAAAAAACTTAACCTGG
Source organism: Modiolus philippinarum (assembly GCA_002080025.1). Classification (NCBI taxonomy): domain Eukaryota; kingdom Metazoa; phylum Mollusca; class Bivalvia; order Mytilida; family Modiolidae; genus Modiolus; species Modiolus philippinarum. The sequence goes on along the minus strand of MJUU01057491.1, from coordinate 19,285 downwards.
TCACTGGACCGTGAAATTGAGATCAAGGTCAGAAGCCATATGGCAGACTGACATGTACTAACCAAGACCAAGCTATATACCAAATATCATTGACCTATGGCTTGTAGTTATTGAGAAACAGACTTAAGCAAAAAAACTTAACCTGGTCACTAGACCGTGAAATTGAGGTCAAGGTCAGATAATTTTGGGTCCGACAGATAGGGTTTGCCGTAAGCTACCTATGAACCAAATATAAAGTTCCTACATCAAAGGCTTCTATATAAAAACTTGAGTTTACGCCGCCGTCGCCGTCATACTTTGCACGCCTATGTCTCGCTTTCCGCAACTTTCGTCGCGGGCGAGACAAAAAATTGCAATTTTGGCCCCTTTGACCCCTTGTAGCTCGGAAACCGTAAGAGCTACACAAAATCCTTTGACATACTACTGAATGCTTAGATCAAGAGGAATCCAAAGAAAAAAATCCCATCGAAATCTGATGAAAAATAATGATTTCACATATTTAGAAAAGTTGCAATTTTGGCCCCTTTGACCCCTTGTAGTTCGTAAACGGTAACAGCTATGCCAAATTCGTTGACAAACTACTGAAAGCTTAGATCAAGAGGAATCCAACGAAAAAAATCCCATCGAAATCCGATGAAAAATAAAACTTCTGCATAATCTGCAAATTCGCAATTTTGACCCTGTTCGGCCCTCATAGCTGGGAAAGAAAAAAAGTTACCAAAAATCTAATAGCTGAGCACCATATTAATTTTTCGCAAGGAATACATTGAAAAAACTGCATCAAAATCGGACTTAAAATAAAAAAAATATTTTTTTTGAGATTTGCCCCTGTTGGGCCCCATTTATCTCGTGAGCGGTACATGCTATGTGAAATCCATTGGCATACCTCAGATTGGAGCACACTGAAACAAACCCCATCAAAATCCAACAAATAATAAAGATTCTACAGTCAAATATGTGAAAACACCCAATTAACCCCTTTTTGGCCCCTTTTTCTAAAACCGGTGGGGCCACCAACTCAAAATTAATACCTATGTTTACGCGTGTGCCAAGATACATCATACTAAAATTTCATAATGATCCGTCCACTAGAAGCAAAGTTATGCTGTCCACAGATGCTGACACCAACACCGACGCTAACGCGGATGGCGCAAACACGATACCATTATACGACCGCAAAATTTTTGCGGTCGTATAAAAAGTATGGAAGGACAGTAAAAAATTGCTGGTCAATTTAAACAAAAACAGACATATTTTTCAACTAATATTATTGTACAAACCGTATAATGGCAATCAGACTGTGTATATCTACATGTGTTCTGTATAGATTTAATTTCTTCAGACTTTTGAGTTTTGTAAGATGTATTAATCCTATTCCATCTAACCCCATACAACTCTGTAGATCCAAGTCTGTAAATATAAAGAAAGAAATGATATTCTGTAAACCAACTTATTTTCGCAGATACTTATTTCGCATTTTCTCCCTCCTGATAAACTTTGCAGCGACTAATTTTCGAGTGTTTCTGCTGATGCATTTGTATAAGAGAAAGAATGATGAGCAACTTTTTATTTTCACAGTATTTTCACATTCCCAAAGATTATGAAAATAAATCACTAGCAAAAGTTGGATTGTTTACAGTATACTGCATAAAACAGTATAAAACTATAATATATATATTCAAAACATTTGAACTGGGTATAAGGTTCATATGAAAAACAAACTTTTTAGCTCACCTGGCTATAGCCAGGGTGAGCTTTTGCCATCACTTTTCGTCGGTCGTCCGTCCGTCCGTCATAAACTTTTCATTCAAAGATCTTCTCCTCTGAAACTACTGGGCCAATTGAAACCAAACTTGGCCACAATAGTCCTTAGGTGGTCCCCTGCAAAAAAGTTGTTTTTCAGATCCGCGCTATATCCAAGATGGCCGCCAGCGGGGATCATAGTTTTAACATTGGACCCTATGGGAAAATACTTTCAAAGATCTTCTCCTCTGAAACTACTAACCAATTGAAATCAAACTTGGCCACAATAGACCTTAGATGGTCCCCTGCAAAAAAGTTGTTTTTCAGATCCGTGCTATATTCAAGATGGCCGCCAGCGGGGATCATAGTTTTAACATTGGACCCTATGGGAAAATACTTTCAAAGATCTTCTCCTCTGAAACTACTAAGCCAATTGAAACCAAACTTGGCCACAATAGTCCTTAGATGGTCCCCTGCAAAAAAGTTGTTTTTCAGATCCGTGCTATATCCAAAATGGCCGCCAGCAGGGATCATAGTTTTAACATTGGACCCTATGGGAAAATACTTTCAAAGATCTTCTCCTCTGAATCTACTGGGCCAAGTAAAACCAAACTTGGCCACAATAGTCCTTAGATGGTCCCCTGCAAAAAAGTTGTTTTGCAGATCCACGCTATATCCAAGATGGCCGCCAGCCGGGCTGCCAGTGGGGATCATAGTTTTAACATTGGACCCTACGGGAAAACACTTTCAAAGATCTTCACCTCTGAAAGTACATGTCTATTAACAAATTTGAAAATGATGCCCTTAAAACATTGGGATTATTTTAACTGCATATGTCAGCCGTGGCCCAGGTGAGCCATACAGGCTCTTGAGAGCCTCTTGTAATTTTTTTCAGGTATAATTTTCTGATATTTTCATGACTTAAACTTTGTTTTCAGAGCATACAAAAAATTTTAAACTTATGGATCACTGGCCATAAAAGCTTGAAATCTGTCATGTAAAAATCAGCTATTTTGGTTGGATAGGTAAAATTTTTGCATTTTAACAAAATTTTAATTGATTTTAGTGACATCCAATAGTTTTTTTTTTAATTTGGTAAATTGTTAGCTAATATACTTGCCTTTGATTTCCATGAAAAAATGAAAAGCACTGAAATAATTTTTGAATAAATGGCAAAAAACTGATTTTCCCCCCTACTTTTTCTATACAAAACTTTGTTTGGGCAACTTAATACATACAGCTGTGAAATAAAAAACACTGTCTCTTTCTATTCAAAGGATAAACAAAATGTCCAAGTTTGAAATGAGAAAATATGCTGAATAATTTCAAAGATCTTTTTATAATACAAATTCTATAGATATTCAGAAACATTTCTCATATTAGTTTCTATATATATAAAATAAAACATATTATTATATAGATTATGGTGAAAGATTGAAATTTCTCAGTGAAATAAAAGTGATAATTAACTGTGAAATTATTTTCCATAATTTCACTCTAGGAAGTGATGTCACAATAGACGTTGTCAAAGTCATTGTTAAGTAAACGTCTCTGCGGATTAGCATTGAAAACATAGTTCATGCAATGAATCTTAAAATAAACCACCAAATATTACAGAATAAGATCTATATAATAAAAACATTAAAAAATTATATATTTATACTATAACTAATCCTTTATTCTGATTATCGAAAATATTCCAACTCATGATCGAAAACGATGTAATTCACTCATGCGCTGCGTGCATTTGTGAATTACTGCGTTATTTGATCATTTCTTGAATATTTTGCGATAATCAGAATCTCGGATTAGTTATAGTATAAATATATAATTTTTTCTGGTGAAATTTTACCAGATAGTCACATGCCAAGGTCAAGGTCAAGAGGTCAAATATTCTGGTACCAATTGAAAGGTCCTCCCACAAGGAATACACATGCAAAATATGAAAGCCCTATAACTTACAATTCAAAATATATACATAATTAAATATTTACAAAAAGTCTATCACGTGCCAAGGTGAAAGATATACCCAATGTTAAAGTTTTTTGTAGACAAACAGACAAACAGACAGACAGATAAACAGACAAACAGACAGATTAAAAATTTTACCCCCTACCCCGTCCCCAAACTCGACTCTTCGATTTTTGGGGCCATAATTAAAAAAAAAAAACATAAAAGATTATGAGCTTAAAAGGTCAGCAATAACAATTCCTATACTTAATTGCTAATCAATGGCAATATCTCAAATCTAGGACCCTTCCACTTAAGAATTGGACTAATACAATCTAACACCATTAAAAGTGCAAGATCGAGAAATCTCAGACACCCAAGGGTAAGATTTCAATATTTCTCTGATGAGGCTTGCCAAATCAGAGAACCAATAAAATCTTACCCTAGGATGACTGAGATTTCTGAATCTTGCATTTTCAACGGTGTTTGATTGTTTTTCTCACAGTTTTAAGCAAAATACAAGTTTCTGTACAACCAGAATATCGTTGGCGTCCGCCATGTCTTAGCAACTAACTACGACGTCGACAACGTCATAATGTATTTCCTCACATGAAATTCTTATCTCACCCGTGGGTTGAGACAAGGATATCTCAAATGGCTAAAAAATAGGTACTGGCTTGTCTCAAATGTGAGAAATTGTTTTCTCATCTCATTAAGGATCAAACATTACTTTTTCAAATTTTTGGAAAATAAGATGGTAGGACCAGATCATGATCTCTTCCAACCATTTTTCTAAATGACAACGATAATCACATCATCCTCACACAGAGAAAAAATGTCATTCTATTTCTTCAGAAATAAAAAATATACACCTCTTCTACACAAAGACATTTTGATATAAAATCCTATGTTTTATATTTGACCAAAAACAGTAGCAAGATTACCAGGAAAGTTCAGTTTAGAGAGGTTTCACTGTACCGTTATATTTACCTGAGAGTTTTGGACAATACTCAGATATCAACCTAAGTACTTCAGAATCCACAAATTTACAGTTAGCTAAATATAGACATGACAGTTCACTTCCACAGGATTTCATAAACCTGAAAATACAAGCATTACATTTTTTTATTAATACTGTAATAGCTTCTTACATGAGAGCAGATCAAAGAACAGGATGTTGTGATATTTGTTAAAAGAGGCAGGGACCATATTTAACAGAGGAAATAGCTACTAACATTCAATCAAAATCAAAGATCTATATGTCTTTCACATTGTAAGAAATCCTGTCTTTCTCTAGTGAAGTGCAGCAAAACAAGAGCATAAGACAAAGAATTTCTTACATGAGTGAAAGATATACAGATTTTTGATTTTGATTCAGTGTAAGTAGCTATTTCTTCTGTTAAATATGGTCCCTGCCTCTTTTAACAAATATCACAACATTTGTGATCATTTTTCATGGGTAACGGTGTTGATTCATAAAAATAATCAGATCTGATTGGTCATTTACAAAGTTGGGATGAGAGGACAGGGGCTCATCTTAACTTGTCTGTCTTATCACAAAATGGCAATTTATGGAAGAATCCTGGATTCTTGTTGTTTCTAAGTTAGTCTTTTTTTCTTTTGTTCTTCTGCATATTAGTTGTGGACTTCTCTGACAAGATTGTAGCTTGCATTGTGAATTGGGTTTTCGATCATTGTAAGTTTTTCCCGTTGTCTTTCGTTTTCAAAGATAATGGACTCAAGATAACTGCAGAGCTATTAATTTCCTCTCGGAATGAGAAACATTTGTTGGTTATCTCCCTGTACAAACTTAGTTATATATGGGCAAAGTGGAAATAAATTTAATTTCAATATCAAAAGAGTCTAGGCTATTGAAATTCTATAAATGACAAATGTTTTTCATTGAGTTGATAAATGCTTTTCTATGCTAACTGCGCTTGATTATTCATGATGTAAATTGTATAAATCTACTCCATTCCAAAAAAAAAATTAATAAATAAATAACTGCTACACATTAAACACGAAAGAGTCTATTTAAATCTTATACCTTTTTATTATGTATTTTTAAATCATAATTAATAGTTTTGGATTGACGGTTCGGTTCTAGAGTCTATTTAAATCTTATACCTTTTTATTATGTATTTTTAAATCATAATTAATAGTTTTGGATTGACGGTTCGGTTCTCACTTACTTTATTCAACTTTATTTCAATTCGAAATGACTAAACATTGGTAAAATATTTTTAGATTCTGAAATCTGATTTTGTTTTACATTTTTTACAGTCATTTCTATACCATTTCAAGTCTGAGCTGACATTCTTTCAAATATTGCTAAAAAAAAAGAAAATGTGTCCATGGGACATGGATGCTTCTGCCAGATAAGATAAATATGGGAAAACAGGAAATAGATAATGACAGACTTGAAAAGGGGAGACAAGGTACAACTCATTACACCAAAGCTTCCGACCAAGTATCAAATCATTACTGTATACAATAGCTGTGAAATCCTTGAAAAAAAATTTCAGACATATGTACAGATGGACAGACAAGGGCAAAACTTAATGCCTCCGTCACCTAACGGCGGAGGCATAAAAAGTAAAAATCACTACTGATTTGGGGCATTTTACACTAAAAATAGCATGTACTACCTTCCAAATTTTGTACTTTGCATAATCCCTCTGTTACCTCCACACCAGGACAAATTTAAATGTTGAAGGTGGTGACATCTACTCTCTAAACAGTCAAGTGTATGATTATTTACCTGGAAAAATTATTGAATCTAAACAGTCAAGTGTATGATTATTTACCTGAAAAAAATTATTGAATCTAAACAGTCAAGTGTATGATTATTAAGCTGAAACAAATTATTGAATCTAAACAGTCAAGTGTATGATTATTAAGCTGAAACAAATTATTGAATCTAAACAGTCAAGTGTATGATTATTTACCTGGAAAAATTATTGAATCTAAACAGTCAAGTGTATGATTATTTAACTGATAAAAATATTGAATCTAAACAGTCAAGTGTATGATTATGTACCTGAAAAAATTATTGAATCTAAACAGTCAAGTGTATGATTATTTACCTGAAAAAAAATTGAATCTAAACAGTCAAGTGTATGATTATTTACCTGAAAAAAATTATTGAATCTAAACAGTCAAGTGTATGATTATTAACCTGAAAAAAAAATTATTGAATGTTGAAATAAGTTGATAATTTTGAATATATTTAAATATACATATCAAGTATTTTTTCTGTCAACCGAACAATGTGACACAAAATATACATGTATATTTACACTAAAAACATTTCATGAAATATTTTTAATAGTGCGAGAATTATAAACAAGAATAAATCTTTAAAGGAAGAAATTTTGTTAATTTTGTGTGTATTTTGTTTTTGTTACATCATTGAATTTTCCAATAATTTTAAATAATATGAAAATAGGAAGTTTTAATGAAAAATATTGTCTTCGTTCATTTAAACTTACATTTTTTTGTATTTTTGTTTATAAGATTCAAATTAGCATTGAATACTTTACACACATTTTATTGTTCGAAAGAATAACAATTGTATGAGACACAAATTATATTGTATTTAATGCAGAGCAGAAAGAAAGTTCTGACATTAACCTTACATTTTCACAAATTTTGTATGTAACTTAGGACAAACTGTGTCAAACAGACTTGTAGATGTAACACCTATGTCCTATGAGGCTGTAGATTGTATTCAACTCTGTGCACTGGGACAATACGCATATATCTAACTTGTGTCCAGTGAGGGTGTTAATAGAACTCATCTTTGTCCAACCCATCTAACCCATCTGTCCCTTGTTAGACTGTAGATCTAATTTACCTGTGTCCAGTGGAACTGTGAATCTAACTCACCTCTGACCAACAAAGCTAAAGATCTAATACCTTTGTCAAATATGGATGTGGATCTAACTCATCTGTGACCAACAAATTAATATATATATAATGGCTGTGTCCTAAAAGTCTGAAGATCTAACTCAAATGTGTCCTTTGAGGTTGTGGATCAAACTCACCTGTGTTCAGTGAGGTTGTAGATCTAACTCACCTGTGTCAATTGAGGTTGTAGATTAAACTTACCTGTAGCCAATAAGGTTGTAGATCTGACTCACCTGTGTCCATTGAGGTTGCAAACCTAACTCACCTGTTTCCAGTGTGGTTGTAGATCTAAATCACCTGTGTCCAGTGAGGTTGTAGATCTAACTCACCTGTGCCCAGTGATGCTTTAGATCTTAATCACCTGTATCCAGTGAGGTTGTAGATCTAACTCACCTGTGCCCAGTGAGGTTATTGATTTAAATCACATGTGTAGAGTGAGGTTGTAGATCTAACTCACATGTGTCCAGTGAGGCTGTAGATCTAACTCACCTGTGTCCAGTGAGATTATTGATTTAAATCACCTGTGTCCAGTGAGGCTGTAGATCTGACTCGCCTGTGGTCAGTGAGGTTGTAGATCTAACTCACCTGTGTCCAGTGAGGTTGTAGATCTAACTCATATGTATCCAGTGATATTGTAGATCTAACTCACCTTGTCCTGTGAGGCTGGAGATGTTACTCACCTGTGTCTAGTGAGGCTGTAGATCTAACTCACTTGTGTTGAGTGAGGCTGTAATCTAACTCAATTGTGTCCAGTGATATTGATGACCTAACTCACATGTGTCCACTGAAGCTGTAGGTCAAAATCCTGTGTCCTATGAGGCTACAAATGTAACTTACCTGTGTCCAGTGAGGCTGAAGATCTAACTCTGTATATTGTAAACTGTCATAACAATGTTCTTTCAATAACCTGAAATATTAAAACCAAACCTTGAATAAACCAAAAACCTATTCTGTTTATACAAGTGACTAATTTCACAATTTCATTATGTTTATAAGCTTACATTGTACACTAACATTTAACTGTTATTCATTATTTTGAAGGACAACCAGTGACAGCAATTGTAAACAATACATCATGTACCATTTTGTAATATTTTAGGCAATCTGGCAATCATTCTCAAAAAAAAAAAATTGTTCTTAAAATTGGATTTGGCCTTAAATTTTCACAAAATACTGCTTACAGCTGAGTGTATACGTTATTTTGAACCTCTTTTTACTAAAATCCTTGGCTTATTATTCAATTTCTGCTGGAGGCTTCAGACTAACACTGAAAGCAGAAACTGCTTGCTTAGTTCACCTCCTTGCACAGCATTATCACATGAAAAGAGGAATTGCCTATCATCAATCTTCATAACAGAATAATTAATGCATAAATGAAGGCCACAAACTGCATCCAAAGCATTTATTGCCACTGTCATTCCTAGGTGCATAATGCATACCAATATGGTTGATCAGTGTACATGTCAGTAATCAGGAGTGGACTTTAACAATTCTACCTAACTGATTAGCTAATGCATATAATGTACTAGTAAGTCACAAACAGCATCCATAGCATGCATTGCAGTTATCTTCCAAAAATGCATCATGAATACCAATATGGTTGATGTTGGACATCTACCAAACCACACCAATTCTATTGGTATCACATGAGCCCCCTTACTTCATAAAGTGGCCTCAAAATCAATTTAAGGTAGTACAGGGGACTAAAAAGAAAACAATAGATTTTTCTAATTTTTCTGTTAATGAAAGTTTAATAAAAATCAATAGGTCATCTAACTCGTTTTTCCAAGAAGAAGCTTCTGAAAATGGCAAAATTTTGTCCTTTTTAATACATGTATATAGTCTATATAGGGAAAAATATCATTTTAGAATTATTTATATGAATAAAACGATTGATTTTGAGAAAATATATTATAAAGTGTGTAACAGAAATTCTTTGGAAATATGAAATAAACAAGATGTGTTTTGTGACACACTTATGCCCTAAAGTAGAAGTTAAAAAGATACATTTAGCAACAATTAATGTCCTTTTGCCAAATAATTTGTAGAAATAAATTCTGGTATCATCAGAAAAGTTAATTCACATCAAATGATGATTGCAATTGGTTGCAAACACAGAAGTCACCAAAATGACCCCTCTTGTCATTATCCAAGCATTATTAAGAAAACAATTCCCCCCTCCCCTTTTTGGAACATTTACAGTTAACTCATTCTGTTCTGTGTATCAGTGTTGTCAGTACTTTGATTACATCATACTTCATCAATACTGGTTCCCCAAAAGTGGAAGAATTTACAGAAGTAAGGAATGTAATAATAGATATTTTTTGTAACGTCCCTCATCACTGATATATATAGTGTTTATATCTATATATGTGTAAAGAAATTAAACAAATGAAGAAAATATGCTGAATAATTTAAAAAATCTTTTTACAAAACAAATTCTATAGATATCAAGAAACATTTTATCATAAATGAGTTTAATGTTTCTTTAAATAAAATAAAACAAAATTTGAATTTTTTGTTGAAATTTCACCAGACAGTCACATGCCAAAGTCAAGGTCACAAGGTCAAATATTCTGGTACCAACTGAAAGGTCTCTCCACATGGAATACACATGCAAAATATGAAAGCCCTATCACTTACTATTCAAAAGATATACTCATTGTTAAAGTTTTTATGCAGCTGTTCAAATCCAAGGTCAAGGTCATAAGGTCAAAAATTTTGGTACCAATTAAAAGGTCTTGCAACAATGAATGCACATGCAAAATATGAATTTCATATCACTTACTATTCAAAAGATATATCCAATGTTAAAGTTAATAATTTTTTTCAAAAAGTCCATCACATGTCAAGGTCAAGATCACGGGGTCAAAGATTTTGGTATTGTTTGAAAGGTCTTCCACAAGGAATACACATACAAAATATGAAAGCCCTATCACTTACCATTCAAAAGATATACCCAATGTTAAAGTTTTTTCGGACAAACAGACAGCCAGACAGACCAAAAACTATCACCGATCATACTTTTGAAAAATCATGGAAATGCGATTTTACCTTTTTTATTACTTCATATAATCTCCCATAAATAAAATATTAGATTTTCTAAAAGTGATATATTTTGTACACTGGCAACATTAATAATGCTGATTTTATTTGATTTGCTATCAAGAAACTACTGTAAACCGGGAAATTTTCGCTCCGTCTTTATTTCGTGGTAAATTGACAGGATTTTAGTTTGTGCAGTTTTGACTTCACACTGCCAAATTGTTGACCATTGGCTTCCACAATAGACACGTATATTAGCCCCGTTTTATTTTCGCGCTTAAATACCAAACGTGAAAATCGCAAAAATAAAACTGCCGCGAAATTTCCTGGTATACTGTATTCAAAATAATTCTTAAAATATTTAATGGTAAATTCAAATTTTCATCAAATTTGCAGTTTTAGACACCCAAACCAACTTAAGAAATATCCCTTTTCCAAATGTCTTCCTGTGTAGATTGGTAATATGTCATGCCTAAGTAATATATAGTAAACATACTTGCACACCCTGCTTGCCACACATAATGCTGGTACATCTAAATAACTAAGTATTAGCTGTATAACTTCATCCTGTTAAAGAACAACAGACAGAAATGAACCAATATTATGTAGATAGTTTAATAATAATAAGATTGCTTGCTATTTTCTAATAACTTAAATATCAAAGTTGTGTGAATCCTTTTACCTTGATAAAAAAAAACCTTGCGAAAAATCTGACAAGAGCTTAATTCATTGGAAAATCACTTAATTTGCAAAATATTACCAATTGGCCATACATTTAACATTGATGAAGCCTCATTAATTTTTCATATGCTATGAAGATTCTGGTCAATATAAATTTTAATGATCACATTGCTAGTGCTTAAGTTTTGTGGTTTCTTGTTCCTTTTTTGTTTATTTGCTTTGTATTTGTCAGGCTGTCCCAATTCCTATTGGATATGAATTGCCTTGTCTGTTTTTATTTTTAGTTTTGGAATTTCCCTTTTACCTCTATTTACTTCGGTATTCATTTGTGGACGTATGAATATCAAGGAACTCAGATAATGTCAATACTATCAGCTCTATTTGAAGTGTAATTGTTTATATAAGCAACACTTCTTATTGTGCAAGAAGCTGATTGGTTTTTTACTAGAACTGTATGCTCTCATCCATGTAAAATTCATTTTATGCAAATACAAAACTTAATGATATCTACCATTTCCTTTCTGAGATGTTTTATGACTAAAGATAACAACATACATGAACTGTACATGCCAAGAAATGACAAACAAAAGAAAATTAATCGACTGCAAATAAGAAAATAAGCTTTACAGTACAATTTCAGGTGAATTTAATGTAAAACAATTGTGAACAAAATCTTACTGGTAAGTTATCAAAGTATCCATTTCCAGATTCAATATTT
>MJUU01057490.1:43042-60952 GCA_002080025.1 Modiolus philippinarum | reverse complement strand
CATCAGGAGTGGTGGTTGTTGTCTCTGCAGCAGTAGTAGTAGTTGTAACATCAGGAGTGGTGGTTGTTGTCTCTGCAGCGGTAGTAGTAGATGTAACATCAGGAGTGGTGGATGTTGTATCTGCCGCAGTAGTAGTAGTTGTGACATCAGGAGTTGTGGTTGTTGTATTCGCAGCAGTAATAGCAGTTGTGACATCAGGAGTACTGGTAGTTGTCCCAGCAGCAGTAGTAGTAGTTCTAACATCAGGAGTAGTGGTTGTTGTATAAACAGCAGTAGTAGTTGTAACATCAGGAGTGATGGTTGTTGTTTCTGCAGTAGTAGTAGTTGTAACATCAGGAGCAGTGGTTGTTGTCTCTGCAGCAGTAATAGTAGTTGTAACATCAGGAGTGGTGGTAGTTGTCTCAGCAGTAGTAGTAGTAGTTGTAACATCAGGAGTGGTTGTTGTTGCCTCTGCAGCAGTAGAAATAGTTGTAGCACCAGAAGTTGTGGTTGTTGTCTCTGTAGCAGTAGTAGTAGTTGTAACATCAGGAGTGGTGGTAGTTGTCTCAGCAGCTGTAGTAGTTGTTGTAACATCAGAAGTGGTGGTAGTAGTCTCAGCAGTAGTAGTAGTAGTTGTAACATCAGGAGTAGTGGTTGTTGTATCTACAGCTTTAGTAGTAGTTCTAACATCAGGAGTGCTGGTTGATGTCCAAGCAGCAGCAGAAGTAGTTGTAACATCAGGAGTGGTGTTTGTTGTCTCTAAAGCAGTAGTAGTAGTTGTAACATCAGGAGTGGTGGTAGTTGTCTCAGCAGTAGTAGTAGTAGTTGTAACATCAGGAGTGGTGGTTGTTGTTTCTGCAGCAGTAGTAGTAGTTGTAACATCAGGAGTGGTGGTTGTTGTCTCTGCAGCAGTAGTAGTAGTTGTAACAAAAGAAGTAGTGGTTGTTGTTGTCTCTGCAATAGTAGTAGTTGTAACATCAGGAGTGGCGGTTGTTGTGTCTGCAGCAGTAGTAGTAGTTGTAACATCATAAGTGGTGGTAGTAGTCTCAGCAGTAGTAGTAGTAGTTGTAACATCAGGAGTAGTGGTTGTTGTATCTACAGCTGTAGTAGTAGTTCTAACATCAGGAGTGCTGGTTGATGTCCAAGCAGCAGCAGTAGTAGTTGTAACATCAGGAGTGGTGTTTGTTGTCTCTAAAGCAGTAGTAGTAGTTGTAACATCAGGAGTGGTGGTAGTTGTCTCAGCAGTAGTAGTAGTAGTTGTAACATCAGGAGTGGTGGTTGTTGTTTCTGCAGCAGTAGTAGTAGTTGTAACATCAGGAGTGGTGGTTGTTGTCTCTGCAGCAGTAGTAGTAGTTGTAACAAAAGAAGTAGTGGTTGTTGTTGTCTCTGCAATAGTAGTAGTTGTAACATCAGGAGTGGTGGTTGTGGTATCTTCAGCAGTAGTAGTTGTTGTTACATCTGGAGTGGTAGTTCTTGTCTCTGCAGCAGAAGTAGTAGTTGTAACATCAGGATTGGTGCTTGTTGTCTCTCCAGCAGTAGTTGTTACATCAGGAGTGGTGGTAGTTGTCTCAGCAGCAGTAGTAGTAGTTGTAACATCAGGAGTAGTGGTGGTTGTTTCTGCAGCAGTAGTAGTTGTTCTAACATCAGGTATGGTGGTTGTTGTATCTACAGCAGTAGTAGTTGTTGTAACATCAGGAGTAGTGTTTGATGTCTCTGCAGTAGTAGTAGTAGTTGTAACATCAGGAGTGGTGGTAGTTGTCTCAACAGCAGTAGTAGTAGTTGTAACATCAGGAGTGGTAGTTGTTGTCTCTGCAGCAGTAGTAGTAGTTGTAACATAAGGAGTGGTGGTTGTGGTATCTGCAGCAGTAGTAGTAGTTTTGACATCAGGAGTCGTGGTTGTTGTCTCTGCAACATTTGTAGTAGTTGTAACATCAGGAGTGGTGGTTGTTGTCTCTGCAGCAGTAGTAGTAGTTGTAAAATCAAGAGTGGTGGTTGTTGTCTCTGCAGCAGTACTAGTTGTTATAATACCAGGTGTGGTGGTTGTTGTCTCTGTAGCAGTAGTAGTAGTTGTAACATCAGAAGTGGTGGTTCTTGTCTCTTCAGCAGTAGTAGTAGTTGTAACATCAGGAGTGGTGGTTGTTGTCTCTGCAGCAGTAGTAGTAGTTGAAGGATCAGGAGTGGTGGTTGTGGTATCTGCAGCAGTAGTAGTAGTTGTAACATTAGGAGTGGTGGTTGTTTTCTCGGTAGCAGTAGTAGTAGTTGTAACACCAGGAGTGGTGGTTGTTGTCTCTGCAGCAATAGTAGTAGATGTAAATACAGGAGTGGTGGTTGTTGTCTCAGAAGCAGTAGTAGTAGTTTTTACATCAGGAGTGGTGGTTGTTGTCTCTGCAGCAGTAGTAGTAGTTGTAAATACAGGAGTGGTGGTTGTTGTCTCTGCAACAGTGGTAGTAGTTGTAACATCAGGAGTGGTGCTTGTTGTCTCTGCAGTAGTAGTAGTAGTTGTAACATCAGAAGTGGTGGTTGTTCTCTCTGCAGCAAGAGTAGAAGTTGTAACATCAGGAGTGGTGGTTGTTGTCTCTTCAGCAGTAGTAGTAGTTGTAACATCAGGAGTGGTGGTTGTAGTATCTGCAGCAGTAGTAGTAGTAGTAACATCAGGAGTGGTGGTAGTTGTCTCAGCAGCAGTAGTAGTAGTAGTTGTAACATCAGGAGTGGTGGTTGTTGTTTCTGCAGCAGTAGTAGTAGTTGTAACACCAGGAGTGGTGGTTGTTTTCTCGGTAGCAGTAGTAGTAGTTGTAACACCAGGAGTGGTGGTTGTTGTCTCTGCAGCAGTAGTAGTAGTTGTAACATCACGAGTGGTGGTTGTGGTATCTGCAGCAATAGTAGTAGATGTAAATACAGGAGTGGTGGTTGTTGTCTCAGCAGCAGTAGTAGTAGTTTTTACATCAGGAGTGGTGGTTGTTGTCTCTGCAGCAGTAGTAGTAGTTGCAACATCAGGAGTAGTAGTAGTTGTAAATACAGGAGTGGTGGTTGTTGTCTCTGCAACAGTGGTAGTAGTTGTAACATCAGGAGTGGTGCTTGTTGTCTCTGCAGTAGTAGTAGTAGTTGTAACATCAGGAGTGGTGGTTGTTCTCTCTGCAGCAAGAGTAGAAGTTGTAACATCAGGGGTGGTGGTTGTTGTCTCTGCAGCAGTAGTAGTAGTTGTAACATCAGGAGTGGTGGTTGTAGTATCTGCAGCAGTAGTAGTAGTAGTAGTAACATCAGGAGTGGTGGTTGTTGTCTCTGCAGCAGTAGTAGTAGTTGTGACATCAGGAGTTTTGGTTGTGGTATCTTCAGCAGTAGAAGTAGTTGTAACATCAGGAGTGGTGGTTGTGGTATCTGCAGCAGTAGTAGTAGTTGTGACAGCAGGAGTGGTGGTTGTTGTCTCTGCAGCAATGATAGTTGTAACATCAGGAGTGGTGGTTGTTGTCTCTGCAGTAGTAGTAGTAGTTGTAAATACAGGAGTGGTGGTTGTTGTCTCTGCAATAGAGGTAGAAGTTGTAACAACAGGAGTGGTGGTTGTTGTCTCTAAAGCAGTAGTAGTAGTTGTAACATCAGGAGTGGTGGTTGTTGTCTCTGAAACAGTAGTAGTAGTTGTAACATCAGGAGTGGTGGTTGTAGTATCTGCAGCAGTAGTAGTAGTTGTAACATCAGGAGTGCTGGTTGTTGTCTGTGCAGCAGTAGTAGTAGTTGTGACATCAGGAGTGGTGGTTGTGGTATCTTCAGCATTCGAAGTAGTTGTTACATCAGGAGTGCTGGTTGTTGTCTGTGCAGCAGTAGTAGTAGTTGTGACATCAGGAGTGGTGGTTGTGGTATCTTCAGCATTCGAAGTAGTTGTTACATCAGGAGTGGTGGTTGTAGTATCTGCAGCAGTAGTAGTAGTAGTAACATCAGGAGTGGTGGTAGTTTTCTCAGCAGTGGTAGTTGTTGTTGTGACATCAGGAGTGGTGGTTGTTGTGTCTACAGCAGTTGTAGTAGTTGTAACATCAGGAGTGGTGGTAGTTGTCTCAGCAGCAGTAGTAGTAGTTCTAACATCAGAAGTGGTGGTAGTTGTCTCAGCAGTAGTAGTTGTTGTTGTGACATCAGGAGTGGTGGTTGTTGTGTCTACAGCAGTTGTAGTAGTTGTAACATCAGGAGTGGTGGTAGTTGTCTCAGCAGCAGTAGTGGTAGTTGTAACATCAGGAGTGGTGGTTGTTCTCTCTGCAGCGGAAGAAGTAGATGTAACATCAGGAGTGGTGGATGTCGTATCTGCAGCAGTAG
Source organism: Modiolus philippinarum (assembly GCA_002080025.1). Lineage (NCBI taxonomy): Eukaryota > Metazoa > Mollusca > Bivalvia > Mytilida > Modiolidae > Modiolus > Modiolus philippinarum. The sequence goes on along the minus strand of MJUU01057490.1, from coordinate 56,677 downwards.
TAGTAGTTGTGATATTAGGGGTTGTGGTTGTTGTGTCAGCAGCAGTAGTAGTTGTTGTAACATCAGGAGTGGTGGTTGTTGTCTCTGCAGCAGTAGTAGTAGTTGTAACATCAGGAGTAGTGGTTGTTTTCTCGGTAGCAGTAGTAGTAGTTGTAACATCAGGAGTGGTGGTAGTTGTCTCAGCAGCAGTAGTAGTAGTTGTAGCATCAGGAGTGGTAGTTGTTGTCTCTGCAACAGTTGAAGTAGTTGTAACATCAGGAGTGGTGGTTGTTGTCTCTGCAGCAGTAGTAGTAGTTGTAAAATCAAGAGTGGTGGTTGTTGTCTCTTCAGCAGTAGTAGTAGTTGTAACATCAGGAGTGGTGGTTGTTGTCTCTGCAGAAGTAGTAGTAATTGAAGGATCAGGAGTGGTGGTTGTGGTATCTGCAGCAGTAGTAGTAGTTGTAACATCAGGAGTGGTGGTTGTTTTCTCGGTAGCAGTAGTAGTAGTTGTAACACCAGGAGTGGTGGTTGTTGTCTCTGCAGCAGTAGTAGTAGTTGTAAATACAGGAGTGGTGGTTGTTGTCTCTGCAACAGTGGTAGTAGTTGTAACAACAGGAGTGGTGGTTGTTGTCTCTGCAGCAAGAGTAGAAGTTGTAACATCAGGGGTGGCGGTTGTTGTCTCTGCAGCAGTAGTAGTAGTTGTAACATCAGGTGTGGTGGTTGTAGTATCTGCAGCAGTAGTAGTAGTAGTAACATCAGGAGTGGTGGTTGTTGTCTCTGCAGCAGTAGTAGTAGTTGTAACATCAGGAGTGCTTGTTGTTGTCTCTGCAGCAGTAGTAGTAGTTGTGACATCAGGAGTTTTGGTTGTGGTATCTTCAGCAGTAGAAGTAGTTGTTACATCAGGAGTGGTGGTTGTTGTCTCCGCAGCAGTAGTAGTAGTTGCAACATCAGGAGTGGAGCTTGTTCTCTCTGCAGTAGTAGTTGTTACATCAGGAGTGGTGGTAGTTTCCTCAGCAGTAGTAGTAGTAGTTGTAACATCAGGAGTGGTGGTAGTTGTCTCAGCAGCAGTAGTAGTAGTTGTAACATCAGGACTCGTGGTAGTTGTCTCAGCAGCAGTAGTAGTAGTTGTAACATCAGGAGTGGTGGTTGTTGTTTCTGCAGCAGTAGTAGTAGTTGTAACATCAGGAGTGGTGGTTGTTCTGTCTGCAGCGGTAGTAGTAGATGTAACATCAGGAGTGGTGGATGTTGTATCTGCAGCAGTAGTAGTAGTTGTGACATCAGGGGTTGTGGTTGTTGTGTCAGCAGCAGTAGTAGTTGTTGTAACATCAGGAGTGGTAGTTGTTGTCCCAGCAGCTGTAAGAGAAGATGTAACATCAGGAGTAGTGGTTGTTGTCTCTGCAGTAGTAGTAGTTGTAACGTCAGGAGTGGTGGTTGTTGTGTCAGCAGCAGTAGTAGTAGCTTTGACATCAGAAGTGGTGGTTGTTGACTCTACAGCAGTAGTAGTAGTTGTAACATCAGGAGTGGTGGTTGTTATCTCTTCAGCAGTAGTAGTAGTTGAAACATCAGGAGTGGTGGTTGTGGTATCTGCAGCAGTAGTAGTAGTTGTGACAGCAGGAGTGGTGGTTGTTGTCTCTGCAGCAGTGGTAGTTGTAACATCAGGAGTGGTGGTTGTTGTCTCTGCAGCAGTAGTAGTAGTTGTAAATACAGGAGTGGTGGTTGTTGTCTCTGCAACAGAGGTAGAAGTTGTAACAACAGGAGTGGTGGCTGTTGTCTCTGCAGCAGTAGTAGTAGTTGTAACATCAGGAGTGGTGGTTGTAGTATCTGCAGCAGTAATAGTAGTAGTAACATCAGGAGTGGTGGTTGTTTTATCTACAGCAGTAGTAGTAGTTGTAACATCAGGAGTGCTGGTCGTTGTCTGTGCAGCAGTAGTAGTAGTTGTGACATCAGGAGTGGTGGTTGTGGTATCTTCAGCATTCGAAGTAGTTGTTACATCAGGAGTGGTGGTTGTTGTCTCTGCAGTAGTAGTAGTTGTTGCAACATCAGGAGTGGTGCCTGTTGTCTCTGCAGTAGAAGTTGTTACATCAGGAGTGGTGGTAGTTGTCTCAGCAGCAGTAGTAGTAGTTCTAACATCAGGAGTGGTGGGAGTTGTCTCAGCAGCAGTAGTAGTAGTTGTAACATCAGGAGTGGTGGTTGTTGTTTCTGCAGTAGTAGTAGTAGTTGTAACATCAGGAGTGGTGGTTGTTCTTTCTGCAGCGGAAATAGTAGTTTTAACATCAGGAGTGGTGGTTGTTTTATCTGCAGCAGTAGTAGTAGTTGTAACATCAGGAGTGCTGGTTGTTGTCTGTGCAGCAGTAGTAGTAGTTGTGACATCAGGAGTGGTGGTTGTGGTATCTTCAGCATTCGAAGTAGTTGTTACATCAGGAGTGGTGGTTGTTGTCTCTGCAATAGTAGTAGTTGTTGCAACATCAGGAGTGGTGCTTGTTGTCTCTGCAGTAGTAGTTGTTACATCAGGAGTGGTGGTAGTTTTCTCAGCAGTGGTAGTTGTTGTTGTGACATCAGGAGTGGTGGTAGTTGTCTCAGCAGCAGTAGTAGTAGTTCTAACATCAGGAGTGGTGGTAGTTGTCTCAACAGCAGCAGTAGTAGTTGTAACATCAGAAGTGGTGGTTGTTGTTTCTGCAGTAGTAGTAGTAGTTGTAACATCAGGAGTGGTGGTTGTTCTCTCTGCAGCGGAAGTAGTAGATGTAACATCAGGAGTGGTGGATGTTGTATCTGCAGCAGTAGTAGTAGTTGTGATATTAGGGGTTGTGGTTGTTGTGTCAGCAGCAGTAGTAGTTGTTGTAACATCAGGAGTGGTGGTAGTTGTCCCAGCAGCAGTAGTAGTAGTTGTAACATCAGGAGTAATGGTTGTTGTCTCTGCAGTAGTAGTAGTTGTAACATCAGGAGTGGTAGTTGTTGTGTCAGCAGCAGTAGTAGTTGTTGTAACATCAGTAGTGGTGGTTGTTGTCTCTGCAGTTGTAGTTGTTATTGTCTCTGTAGTTGTAGTAGTTGTAACATCGGGAGTGGTGGTTGTATCTGCAGCAGTAGTAGTTGTTGTAACATCAGAAGTTGTGGTTGTGGTATCTGCGGCAGTAATAGTACTTGTAACATAAAAAGTGGTTGTTGTTGTCCCTGCAGCAGTAGTAGTAGTTGTAACATGAGGAGTGGTGGTTGTTGTCTCAGCAGCAGTTGTAGTAGTTGTAACATGAGGAGTGTTGGTTGTTTTCTCAGCAGCAGTAGTAGTAGTTGTAACATCAGGAGTGGTGGTTGTTGTCTCTGCAGCAGTAGTAGTAGTTGTAACATCAGGATTGGTGGTTATTGTCTCTGCAGCAGTAGTGGTAGATGTTACATCAAGAGTGGTGTTTGGGGTATTTGCAGCAGTAGTAGTAGTTGTACCAACAGGAGTGGTGGTTGTGGTAGCTTCAGCAGTAGTAGTAGTTGTAACATAAGGAGTGGTGTTTTTTGTCTCTGCAGCAGTAGTAGTAATTGTAACATCAGGAGTGGTGGTTGTGGTATCTGAAGCAGTAGTAGTAGATTTGACATTAGAAGTGGTGATTGTTGTCTCTGCAGCATTTGTAATAGTTGTAACATCAGGAGTGGTGGTTGTTTTCTCTGCAGCAGTAGAAGTAGTTGTAAAATCAAGAGTGGTGGTTGTTGTCTTTGCAGCAGTACTAGTTGTTATTATATCAGTTGTGGTGGTTGTTGTCTCTGTAGCAGTAGTAGTAGTTGTAACACCAGAAGTGGTGGTTGTTGTCTCTTCAGTAGTAGTAGTAGTTGTAACATCAGGAGTGGTTGTTGTTGTCTCTGTAGCAGTAGTAGTAGTTTTAACATCAGGAGTGGTGGTTGTTGTCTCTGCAGAAGTAGTAGTAGTTGTAACATCAGGAGTGATGGTTGTTGTCTCTGCAGCAGTAGTATTACTTGTAACATCAGGAGTGGTTGTTGTAGTATCTGCAGCAGTAGTAGTAGTAGTAACATCAGGAGTGGTGGTTGTTGTATCTGCAGCAGTAGTAGTAGTTGTAACATCAGGAGTGGTGGTTGTGGTATCTTCAGCAGTAGAAGTAGTTGTTATATCAGGAGTGGTGGTTGTTGTCTCTACAGCAGTTGTAGGAGTTGTAACATCAGGAGTGGTGGTAGTTGTCTCTGTAGCAGTAGTAGTAGTTGTAACATCAGGAGTGGTGGTTGTTGTCTCTGCAGCGGTAGTAGTAGATGTAACATCAGGAGTGGTGGATGTTGTATCTGCAGCAGTAGTAGTAGTTGTGACATCAGGAGTAGTGGTCTTTGTCTCTGCAGTAGTAATAGTTGTAACATCAGGAGTGGTGGTTGTTGTGTCAGCAGCAGTAGTAGTTGTTGTAACATCAGAAGTGGTGGTAGTTGTCTCAGCCGCAGCAGTAGTAGTTGTAACATCAGGAGTAGTAGTTTTTGTCTCTGCAGTAGTAGTTTTTGTAACATCAGGAGTGGTGGTTGTTGTCTCTGCAGCAGTAGTAGTTATTGTAACATCAGGATATGTGGTTGTGGTATCTGCAGCAGTAGTAGTACTTGTAATATAAATAGTGGTGGTTGTGGTAGCTTCAGCAGTAGTAGTGGTTGTAACAAAAGGAGTGGATGTTGTGGTATCCGCAGCAGCAGTTGTAGTTGTAACATAAGGAGTGGTATTTGTTGTCTCTGCAGCAGTAGTAGTAGTTGTAACATCAGGAGTGCTGGTTGTTGTCTCTGCAGCAGTAGTAGTAGTTGTAACTTCAGGAGTGGTTGTTGTTGTATCTTCAGCAGTAGAAGTAGTTGTTACATCAGGAGTTGTGGTTGTTGTCTCCGCAGCAGTAGTAGTAGTTGCAACATCAGAAGTGGTGCTTGTTGTCTCTGCAGTAGTAGTTGTTAGATCAGGAGTAGTGGTAGTTATCTCAGCAGTAGAAGTTGTTGTTGTGACATCAGGAGTGGTGGTTGTTGTCTCTACAGCAGTTGTAGTAGTTGTAACATCAGGAGTGGTGGTAGTTGTCTCAGCATCAGTAGTAGTAGTTGTAACATCAGGAGTGGTGGTAGTTCTCTCAGCAGCAGTAGTAGTAGTTGTAACATCAGGAGTGGTGGTTGTTGTTTCTGCAGAAGTAGTAGTAGTTGTAACATCAGGAGTGGAGGTTGTTGTCACTGCAGCGGTAGTAGTAGATGTAACATCAGGAGTGGTGAATGTTGTATCTGCAGCAGTAGTAGTAGTTGTGACATCAGAAGTTGTGGTTGTTGTGTCAGCAGCAGTAGTAGTTGTTGTAACATCAGAAGTGGTGGTAGTTGTCTCAGCAGTAGTAGTAGTAGTTGTAACATCAGGAGTAGTGGTTGTTGTCCCTACAGTAGTCTTAGTTGTAACATCAGGAGTGGTGGTTGTTGTGTCAGCAGCAGTAGTAGTTGTTGTAACATCAGGAGTGGTAGTAGTTGTCTCAGCAGCAGTAGTAGTACTTGTAACATCAGAAGTAGTGGTTGTTGTCTCTGCAGTTGTAAAAGTTGTAACATCGGGAGTGATGGTTGTTGTATCTGCAGCAGTTGTAGTTGTTGTAACATCAGGAGTTGTGGTTGTGGTATCTGCAGCAGTAGTAGTTGTTGTAACATCAGGAGTGATGCTTGTTGTCTCTGCAGCAGTAGTAGTTGTTACATCAGGAGTGGTGGTTGTTGTCTCTGCAGCAGTAGTAGTTGTTACATCAGGAGTTGTGGTTGTTGTCTCTGCAGCAGTAGTAGTAGTTGTAACATCAGGAGTGGTGGTTGTAGTATCTGCAGCAGTTGTAGTACTTGTAACATAAATAGTGGTGGTTGTTGTCTCTGCAGCAGTAATAGTAGTTGTAACATCAGTAGTAGTGGTTATTGTCTCTGCAGCAGAAGTGGTAGATGTAACATCAATAGTGGTGGTTGGGGTATCTGCAGCAGTTATAGTAGTTGTACCAAGAGGAGTGGTGGTTGTGGTCTCTGCAGCAGTAGTAGTAGTTGTAATATCAGGAGTGGTGGTTGTTGTCTCTGCAGCAGTAGTAGTAGTTGTAATATCAGGAGTGGTGGTTGTTGTCTCTGCAGCAGTAGTAGTAGTTGTAACATCAGAGGTGGTGGTTGTTGTCTTTGCAGCAGTAGTAGTAGTTGTAACATCAGGAGTGGCGGTTGTTGTCTCTGTAGCAGTAGTAGTAGTTGTAACATCAGGAGTGGTGATTGTTGTCTCTGCAGCAGTAGTAGTAGTTGTGAAATAAGGATTGTTTGTTGTTGTATCTGCAGAAGTAGTAATAGTTGTGACATCAGGAGTGGTGGTTGTTGTCTCTGCAACAGAAGTAGTAGTTGTAACATCAGAAGTGGTGGTATCTTCATCAGTAGTAGTAGTTGTAATATCAGGAGTGGTGGTTGTTTTCTCTGCAGCAGTAGTAGTAGTTGTAAGATCAGGAGTGGTGGTTGTTGTCTCTGCAGCAGTGGTAGTAGTTGTAACAACAGGATTGGTGGTTGTTGTCTCTGCAGCAGTAGTAGTAGTTGTAACATCAGGAATGGAGGTTGTTGTCTCTGCAGCAGTAGTAGTAGTTGTTACATCAGGAGTAGTGGTTGTTGTCTCTGCAGCAGTAGTAGTTGTTGTAACATCAGGAGTGGTGGTTGTGGTATCTGCAGCAGTAGTAGTAGTTGTAACATAAATAGTGGTGGTTGTTGTCTCTGCAGCAGTAGTAGTAGTTGTAACATCAGTAGTAGTGGTTGTTGTCTCTGCAGCAGTAGTAGTAGATGTAAGATCAGGAGTGGTGGTTGTGGTATCTGCAGCAGTAGTAGTTGTTGTAACATCAGGAGTGGTGGTTGTGGTATCTGCAGCAGTAGTAGCAGTTGTAACATAAATAGTGGTGGTTGTTGTCTCTGCAGCAGTAGCAGTAGTTGTAACATCAGTAGTAGTGGTTGTTGTCTCTGCAGCAGTAGTAGTAGATGTAAGATCAGGAGTGGTGGCTGTGGTATCTGCAGGAGTAGTAGTAGTTGTATCAACAGGAGTGGTGGTTGTGGTAGTTTCAGCAGTAGTAGTGGTTGTAACATAAGGAGTGGATGTTGTGGTATCCGCAGCAGCAGTAGTAGTTGTAACATCAGGAGTTGTGGTTGTTGTCTCTGCAGCAGTAGTAGTAGTTGCAACATCAGGAGTGGTAATTGTTGTCTCTGCAGCAGTAATAGTAGTTGTAACATCAGGAGTGATGGTTGTTGTATCTGCAGCAGTAGTAGTAGTTGTAACATCAGGAGTAGTGGTTGTTGTCTTTGCAGCAGTAGTAGTTGTTGTAACATCAAGAGTAGTTGTTGTTTCTGCAGCAGTAGTAGTAGTTGTAACATCAGGAATGGTAGTTGTTGTCTCAGAACCAGTAGTAGTAGTTGTAACATTAGGAGTGGTTGTTTTTGTATCTGCAGAAGTAGTAGTTGTAATATCTGAAGTAGTGGTTGTTGTCTCAGCAGCAGTAGTAGTAGTTGTTACATAAGGAGTGATGGTTGTTGTCTCTGCAGCAGTAGTGGTAGTTGTAACATCAGGAGTGGTGGTTGTTGACTCTGCAGTAGTAGTTACATCAGAAGTAGTGGTGGTTGTCTGAGAAGAAATTGTTGTTGTGACTTCTGGTGCACATGATCCACAACAATGATCTGCAACACTAGCCTGTGCACAATAAAACTCCTTGTTCTGAATAACGAGATCAGTACATGTTCTGCCATCACTGAATGGCCGTCTGGAGTCTCCATATACACATGTTTCTGAAAGTGTTACATTTAAGTGTCAATTTGTGTTTGAAATATTGATTTAATTAATTGCGATTTCAGATGATTAATATCAAATCGATCATCCTTTCATAACAATATTTTAACAATTTATGCAGAATCACGCATTTTAACAAGCGGATCAACAGCGTTTTGTTGGTTAATTTTCAAAGAATTTCGACAAGTAGATATGGTCTGTAAGTCTTGTTCAACTTTGAAAATTACGGGTAAATTAATTGTACAAGGAAGTTGCATTTTGTTCGCAAACAAATGACGTCTCGAACAAAATTGTAGACGTCATATTCCTTAAACGTCGTTTTTGGAGGGAAAAGTTTCAAATCACACCCGTATCTTGAAATCTCGTTGTTACATGACATATATACCCTATTAGAGAAACACTTTTATAGACTAGATGAAAGAGACCTAAATTTCAACCAAAAAAAACAAAAAATAGAAGTTGATTGATCTTAGTGTGCTGATTTGTCACTTCAATATTTCGAATACACACTTTAGGAAACTTGTGTGAACTTGACAATTATATCAAATTATCTTTACATTATAAATTTGAATATTTCATATATTTGATACATGGGTTGTTCATTTGAGGTGACGTTTTAAAAATGCAAGTTTCCCTCAATGTGTTTTACATGCAATCGGGACAATTATGTATTGTAGATGTTTGAAAAAAAAGAGTTATTCGTAAATCCTGTTTAGATATCTTACAACGACAAGATAATATCACTGTCTGCTAGAGGCAATAGGTGAGATCATTATAAAATGTATGAAACATAAGATGTGATATAATTATTATAGATTCAATACTGTTAATTTCAGAAATTATGACTTTTTCAAAGGTTGTAAACATTGTTTGCACTGATAATAATCTCACCGATATTTACACCTTGAAAACAGTTTATAAGCTATAAGCCGAGTTATAAATAGTCAATAATTACCATCTACGACTGGTGCATTCGCATCAAATTGACACACTCCACTGATACACCACTGAAAGAAGCAAATATAAATGAAATCCTCATCAAAATGTTCCCTTCCATGTTAAATATCCATCCAAATTTGATTCTAGCAGTTCGAAAATGAAACGTAGTGCCATCAAATTATTGATGGTCTACAAAGTGTGTTTGTGAAACACTACATATGTCCCAATTAGGTCCTTTACTTCAATGGCAAATTATGATCTCTGTGATTTTGACATTTGACCTGACCCAAAATCATTTGCATTTTGACTGACCCTCCCTTGACTAGGAATATTCACTGGCTGAATAGTAGTCTATCTTACATAGTTCAAAAAAATTACCAAATATTAGACTCAGACAGTACAAAAACAATATGCCCCCGATCCATAGCTCAAAAAATATATCAAAGGTCGAAGTATCGGACGCATAGACAGACATACAGGCAGGCACAAAAAAATAAAGACAGGACAAAAACCAAAAAAAAAAAACGTAAAAAAATTCTATGAAATAGAAAATTGAACTTTTCACTTTAATTTTGAGTCTGGATACATGGTATTACACCTTAGTACCTTGAAAACCAATTCTTTAGTAAAACAAAAAAGGAAAATGTGTTTTTCATGTACGATGAGATAAAACGTAATGCTGAAAACAAAACTTCCCAAAGTTTGGTGATACTCGCTCTGCAGTTCAAAATAACATGCATCAACATACTTTCATACATTTTGCCATTAGACTTGCACTACTCATTCCTGCTCCCCTGTTGAACCTGACATTGGTATTTCAGTTCACACTTAATTTCATCTCTTCCTGCATCACGCTGAAACGCGGACACAAAAATGAGAACGACTTGTCTGAAAAATCTATTTATCCCATACTTATACCTAAATTGTACCATTCTGCATATGTAATAACCGGATGAGTATCTGATAGATATCCGTGTCCGGGCAGATTTAACTGATATCTGCCCTGTTTTGATGACGTCTTTTGGTAACGTAAATAAAACATGGCTGAAGCCGAAACTTGTTTTCGGTGTAGAAGTGTTTCTGAAAATAAAACGTTAATATTTGTTGGAAAATGGAAACTTCAAAAGGAAAACCAATTGTGATGCTGAAATTTTCAAACAATTCTTCAGACCGCATGTGAACTGCGTAAGATTTCTTGAAGTTAAGACGCACTTATTGCAGATTCTCGTTGTTACAAAGCCGTTGTCTGATAATGAATTTACGAAAATCGATTTCGACCAGATTATCTCGAATGTTCACCGGCTGATCCAGCTGTCAAAAAAAAGGTTCCTGTTTTGAGAAAAAAAAAGGGGTTCAAGTCTTTTACTTTCTTTTTTCTTTTTTTCTGTCCGAAATCTAAAAACAAAATGAATATGTTATTCTTTTTTATAGCTTGCATCATTCCTCTATCAGATAGGTGATAAACAGATTATTACATGTCTATTCCTTTATCTGCCCTGATATCAGTCCTCTACCGATGTCTGCCCTCCGCTTCCGCGTCGGGCAGATATCAGGTCTCGGACGGATATCAGGGCAGATATCGGAACAGACATGTAATAATCTATACGTATTGATCGTAATTATCATACCTTCGAATCGGATCTCATTTAAATACATGTACGTAACACAATAACATTAAAAACATTCATCAAAGGACTTTTTTAGTGCAGTTTGATTGTGAATTGTAGCTTGTGATTGTAGTTTTCGGCCATTGTAGGTGTTTACTGTTATCTTCTGTTTGTAATTCCCTTGTATCAAATACTTAAGCTCTACCGGAATTTCATCATTTTCCAAACAATTAACTGAAATGTTTCAGAATACATTAATTTTTTCTGATAAGAAAGGTTATTTTTTACGAAACTCTTTTTCTAATATTGCACTGTGCGTATTTTGTGAAGAGGAAACAACAATAAAGAATTAAACTTTGACCCGACATACTATTTTTTGTGTTCACTGTGTTGCATCTTAAAACATTTTTCGATAATACATTTATACAGGATGGAAGTGAAGTACGCAGTTTGAATTTTTTGGTAAATACTCTAAAGTCAAACAGTTCTGTCTTTACTGGCGTTACTTTATTCTCGTTAAACTATTCTTTCTTTTTTAATAAATCCTTGAGTGGCTTAAAAATTCAAAATTGATTTCTTTTTTCTATGATTCAAATTGTCGAAAAGCAAAACTCAAGTTCGATTTTGGGATCTCTTAATACCTTGATATTTTTATTTACTACGACTGGTCCTATATCTCTGCTGGTGCACTGTTAGTCCCCACGCAGTGGCCAGTACATACTTTGGTGCTGACCGAAAAAAAAATTTCATCAGGAAACTTTCAATAGCTAAATTCAAGAAAAAATAGTTTAAATCTATTGAGAATATCTCCCTCTTGCATAGCTCTGTACTAATCCTATGTTGGGCTTTTCTGTTAAGATCCTATTAATAATTTGTTCTATATCAGATTTTACCCATATTCCGGTTATGGATTTCCAAATATTTTGATGATCTGCACTGAAGAGACATAAATTGTCGAAGTGGTCATATGAAGAAACTAAATTCAGATGTACTTCGATATTTTATATTTAAACAAACCATCGTTTGTAATTATTATATATCAACAAATGAATGAATGAACTTCCATTCGTACTCTCAACTCGTACTAAACATTCATAGCCCGGTCAAACAGGAAGTTGATCTGGCAGAGCAACATCTGACGCTTTTACAAGGAAGCAGAAAAAAAACCAACAACAAAATAAAAAAAAAAAACAAATGATACTGTTTAGGCCACAGAGATATTTTTGAAGCAGAATTGGACGATATTGGAAGGTTTTATTGGAAAAAATGCTGCATATTGAAATGTGCCGCAATGAAAATGTTTCATATTGAACAATACTAAACATAAAATACATGTACTGTTTTCAGTGTTGTCTAGACTATATATGTTGTATATGTTGTATATTTAGTGTATATATTGTTTTTTTTTGAATGTGTGATAGTTTTCCTAATGGAATTTTGATATGTGTATCATAATGAAACATACTGAGAGGAGCTGTTTGCAAGTATATATTTTTATTTTATTATACAGTTGTAATATATAATTATGATTAATACTTTACATATTTGTTCACTGAACTGTCAGGGATTAGGTCAGAAAGATAAAAGAAAAAGGCTAATACAATGGTTTAACAATCAAAAATGTCATATTTTATTTACACAGGAAACTCATTTTACTAATAAGTTAGAAAATGAACTGGCAAAAGAATTCCAGGGGGAGATTTTACATAGTTTTGGAACAACAGGGGCAAAAGGGGTATCGGTTTTTATTAAAAAGGGGCTTGAGTATAAGATAATTGATACATTTGTTGACAGAGATGGGCGAATATTATTAATTAACATTGAAATGGATAAAGATATATATACACTGATAAATGTATATGCACCAAATACAGAAAGGGACAGAAATACTTTTTTTAAAAAAATTAAATGAAATTATAGACAAACATTCCATGGGATTATTATTAATTGGAGGAGATATGAATGAGTCTCTTTCAAATTTAGACAGAAAAACCAAAAGTAAAAGTAAAAAAAGTAGAAAACCAGTAAATAGTTTGAAAACTTTAATTAAAAGGTATAAGTTACTAGATCTTTGGAGAATAATTAATCCTGGCAAAACACAATATACATGGAGGAGGAAAAGTGATAAACAGATTGCCAGTAGAATTGATTATTTTTTGATAAATACAGACATTAGACCGAAAGTTTTAGGCATAGACATTAGACCAGCAATAATAAATTACACAGATCACCAAGCTATATCAATTAAAATTAAAAGAACTGCTGAAAATAGAGGGAGGGGGTATTTTAAGATAAATAATAGTATTTTAGAAGATGAAAGATACCAGGAACAGCTGATCAAAATAATTAACAAAAGTATAGAAAGCTCAACTAACAGAGATCCACTGATAGTTTGGGACTTATTAAAAACAGAGATAAGGGAGGTAACTGTAATGTATTGTAGAAATAAAGCAAAAAATAAGAAAAATGAAATAAACTCTCTGGAATTAAGACTAAAAAGACTGAATGAAATTCATGACAACGAGACTTGTTTGAAAAATGAAGAAGATATATTATATATTTCAAATAAGATAAGGGAAACTGAAGAAAAACTTGGTAAGATGTATGATGAAAAAATAATGGGGGCTAAGATAAGGTCCAGAGTTAAATGGGTAGAGGAAGGGGAGAAAAATTCAAAATACTTTTTAGGATTAGAAAAATCAAGGCAAGCAAAGAAAAGTATAATAGGTTTAAGAAATAAAGATGGATTTATAGAGACAGATCAAAGTAAGATACTAGAGATAGAAAGGTCTTATTATTTGAATCTTTACCAAACAAAAAATCCAAATGAAGAAGACATAAATGAATATATTGATAGTACAAAAATTGATTATAAATTGTCTGAAAAAGAGAGTAAAACAGCAGAAGGGAAATTGTCATTGGAGGAATGTACTAAGACTGTTTTTAGCATGAAGTTGAATAAATCACCTGGTATAGATGGTCTAACAGTTGAATTTTATAGAACCTTTTGGCCTTATCTAAAAAATCTTGCTGTAAATGTGTTTAATTTATGCTATGAAAAGGGGGAATTAACAGATCTTCAGAAACTTGGTCTGATCACTTTAATTTATAAAAAAATGATCCTTTAAGCCTAGATAACTATCGACCAATAACCCTTTTAAATGTAGATACAAAAATCATTGCTTACACCTTAGCTCAAAGAATTAAACCACTTCTTCATAAAATTATTAGTAGTGAGCAAAATGATTATGTAAAAAATAGATATATAGGATTTAATATAAGACAAATTCAAGATATAATTGATTATGCTGATAAATTTAATGTAGATGGTGCAATTCTTTTCCTTGATTTTTCTAAAGCATT
>MJUU01057490.1:3108-33400 GCA_002080025.1 Modiolus philippinarum | reverse complement strand
ATGAAAATGTGAATTTCCCATAGGGCCAATGTTAAACTATCTTCCGTGCTGGCGGCCATTTTTGTTATCGGATCAGAACGAAATGAGCAATCTTTGTTAAGGACCTTTAGTACATCATTCCTGTAAAGTTCGGTTGAATTTGCTTCAATGATTTCAAAGAGAGAAGAAAATGTGAATTTTCCCATAGGGTCCATTCCGTGCTGGCGGCCATGTTTTTTATCGGATTGGAACAAAATGAGCAATCTTTGTAAAGGACCTTCCATACATCATTCCTGTAAAGTTTGGTTGAATTTGCTTCAGTGGTTTCAGAGGAGAAGATGAATATATGAAAAGTTTAACGGACGGACGGACGGACGGACGACGGACGGACGACGGACGCCAAGTGATGGCAATAGCTCACACTGACCCTTCGGGTCAGGTGAGCTAAAAACTTGGGTTCTTTGTAAAGCTGATACAATAAGCTATCATTTGAAACCTCGTTTTTATAATTTGGAAGCATTTGTTTAACTTTTTGAAGCAACTAAAAGAAAAACTTGAACGAAAAACGAAATTTTCCCAAATTTCTGTAGGTGGGTCTAAAAATGGACACGATTCCACCGTTGCGTGCAGGTTATGCTCATGTTAACATGTTTTATTTTGAAAATGGGATGTATGCAAACTTAAAAAATGGGTGGGGTTCGGAAGTGGGGGGTGCACGGGGGGTTATTCCAGCCCATGGACTATATATTTTGTCGATCAGATGGGAATCGATGAGATGATTATCATACTCGAAACAATCTATGCGACTGTTCAAAATGTAATTACTGCAATAAACAATACTGATTTTATGACAATAATAATAACTTATCGAGAGATGCATTTGATAATGATCTCATTGATTTGCACTTTACATGTCCATGAGTTTTTTAGAGTTAAATAATGAGATTTGAAATCACTACAATGTATGCCATGTTTCCTCATACTTCATAAACATTTACCTTGTTATTTCCACAAAGTGTTCCATCTCCAGCGACATGTGCCCAGCAAAGTCCGGTATCAGAAACATCCGAACATCGCAGGTACGTACATATTGTTGAATAATCAAGGTCATAACCATGCTACAAAAAAAAATCATTTTCAACCATTCTTCATATCGTCAGAACTAATACATCGGCAAACGAATACCGAAGCAAGAACGAGGAAAGGGGAAATTTTAAAATCATAAATGCTAAGTGAGTTAAGGTCATCTAATTTGTTGTTTCAGATTTTTGCATCCCTCGGGTTTTATGATATTTTTGTATTGCTCCCGAGTGACCACGTCCCTTTTCATTCAAGGCTTCAGCAGCAAATAAAAGTCAGGTGAACATTTACATTAAATTGACGAATTATTTTTCACGTGAAAGTACACCAAATGACCTAATGTCAAAGGGTAATTTAAGTCGGAGGAAAGTTAAAATGACCATGTTAGTTTAAAGAAGGCCAATGCCAATTTTTTCTTTTGTTCCTTTTTTCGTATCTACAATGATATTTATTGTAAAAAAATCATAATATAACATCGTAATTTCATTCTTTTGTTTTAGGTCATATTTAATTAAAAAATCAAGTTTTAAAAAAAATATACTTAGAACTTTTTCAAACTTTCAAGTAAAGAATTCAATTTTTACTGCTTAAATATTGCAAAATATCTATAATCTCTAAAATAACTTATTAAATATCAAACCGCCATGGACAAAGTTTAACTTTTGAAGTAAGAAACTGCCAAACGAAAAGTCAGTCGAAAATTGTTACAGGCTGTTAGTTCATTATTTGGAAAAGAATATTAATCCGGCATTTGGCAAGTTTATTTCATGGGCATTTTTTTCCTCGAGACTATCAAAAAAGTTCTAAAGACATTTGTACATACCCTGCAAAAATAGGAACCGTTCCCACGAATATTTTCACATTGTGCGTCTGCATCATATAGCTGTCCTGCAAGTATCTGGTCGTATGGTGCTAGAGCTGTAGGGTCGAAATCTGGACTCAAGGTCTTCATACAGTTATTATTTGCTCTACGAAAAAAGATTTTGACTGATATATATAGACCTTCTTCAAACACTTTACTTTAATTGTCAAAATTTGATTTTGAACTATAAAGATATTCTGTATTTCCATATTTATTTCCTAAAATGTCTGATTAAATGTTATGCTTAATTTCAAATATTAGTTCAATCTTGTGAACTTTTCAAAAGAAGTTATGTCACCTAATGCAGACGTGTCTTAAATGTAAGTATGCAAGTAAGTTATTCGAAACCATCTCTTTTGTGACCTTTTTACTATTTGATAATATTTTAATATATTAAGCAATCAAAATTCAAAAGAAAAAAATAAGAAAAACAAAACAAAAACTAAACCACACTGAAAATAGATAAATGAAAAAAATATATTTATTTGAAAAATAAGAAAGACATGCACTTCCCGACTTTACTTATTCCTGTTAAATATTTGGATATATTTGGCATTTTACAAGAAAAGGACATCAACACTTATGGTATAAGACGACTGCAACAAAGTACATCTTCATCCACATATTTCTAATAAAAAGCCACCAATACAGTTTTGCAAACCATAATTTTATTGTTATAGTGTTTAACTTACGAATCAAGACTGTCAATATATGTTGTGAAATAATCTGTTGAGCAAGACGAGAACTCCCATAAATGTCTTGCTGTTGCTTGATCGGTTGTTGGACTTGCAGATGGCGCCATGATATATTTGTCAGCGGCTGGACAAATGTTTAAAGTGAGGTCGTCATGTCTTGAACCTAAACTTTTTTCATAAAAGAAAGTGAGAAAAAATATGCACTACAGGACAAGCGTTCTAATGAACACAGGTGTGTGTAAAAATTTAAGTTTGTTGCCTTTTATATTCTTTTCTAATAATGTTCACAGAACTATTTCATAAGGTTTCAACGAATTAATAAAAAGTATTAGTGGCTCGAATATCAATCCTGTGAGAAATAAATTAGAAGGCAATTATACTAGAAAAAAATCAATTGCGCATATGCAGAATCAAAATTCACAGTAACTTCGGTATTTAGTTATTTGATAAAGAGGTAACTGCGGATACAATAAGACTCAAATTCAACTCCTCCCAAAACAGTCCTATGTTTATACTAAATGAACATCTAAGCAATCTACAAAAAGAGAATACATTTTAACTTAATTGAACTTTTCAGCAAAGTTGCAGTAGTGCTGGTTGCTCCGAATGAATTCACACTTTTCCCTTTTTTAAATATTTAACATTATACAAAAGATAATAAAATATTTTAACAGCGCTTTAAGTTTAGTACTGAACATTTTCAAAACTATTTAGTATTTTTGGATAAAATTGAACAGAACTATAATTTATTCATAATCATGCACATTCA
The DNA here is from genome assembly GCA_002080025.1 of Modiolus philippinarum. Classification (NCBI taxonomy): domain Eukaryota; kingdom Metazoa; phylum Mollusca; class Bivalvia; order Mytilida; family Modiolidae; genus Modiolus; species Modiolus philippinarum. Next base: position 30,015 of record MJUU01057490.1, on the reverse strand, counting down.
TATAGCATAACCATTGTGTATTGCATATTGCTAAAAAACTGTTTTTCACTGATTTTAGCCATCCATGTTACACTATGAAATTTCAGCTCAATTCTTAAAAAATGTCGTATAATATCAGTACATTGATTTTGATTCATTGAGTAAAACGATATTGTTTTTCATTTTAGAAAGTAATTTGATGTGAATTTAATATGTATTTTTTACTTTTTACACTGTGATTCCGGTGTGTATTATTTTTTACACTGTGAATCCGGTGTGTAATATTTTTTACACTGTGAATCCGGTGTGTATTATTTTTTACACTGTGAATCCGGTGTGTATTATTTTCTACACTGTGAATCCAGTGTGTTTTATTTTTTACACTGTGAATCCGGTGTGTTTTAAAACTCTGTTCCTTTCATTGGTTATTAAGGGTTCAAGTATTTGCTTACAGAGTTAAGTTTAAAAATGATTCAATTAAGTCTCATGAAAGTGATCCATGTTTTTGTTTCATTTTGATGCATTTATTTAAATCTTCGCCAAAAAAGCTTTATTACAGAAGCTGTATTGCCAGTGAAACAGTTGTCGGTGAAAATATTCTACAGCTTTTTTGAAGATTCATATGATGAATCACCTTCATTTTCCATACCCCTTTCCTGAGGACATTAATTTTTTGTGTCGTGCCGATCAAAATGTATGTAAACATCAAGCTGATCCCATATCTGAGAAGAACCCAGTTAAACAAGAAGTACATTAATGCCATACAACCGCTTATGTTCTACTATATATTACAGCTATGACTCTACTGGCCACCATGGCCCCTTGGGATTTGTCACTCCTCAGAATTAGAATTATGATATTTTTAAAGTTCAAACTGATGTTTCAATATGATTGTGCATTTCGAAGAGTTGATGTAAAGATAAATGTTAGATGAATGCTGTGAAAAATGTAAAGAGAAACCAAATTTCTCTATATTTTCCCTCGATTATGCTTTTATTGAGTCAATGAAAATGCCATGATTTTCATGAAGTTTTGTCTAGTCTACAACAGATGCAGACCATAAAAGGGAAAATCTTGCGGAAGACGTGTAAATCGGCATTATTGTGGTTGAAATATAGAAATTCAAAAATCGGATACCATTCAAGATTTAGAGAAGAAACGCACTTTTTTATAAACAACTTTTTTGAGCTTTCAATGTTATGTTGATAAATGTATAGTATATACTTACTTGTGGCCCAGCTCATGTGATGCGGTAGTTATGACTACAAAGTCCATTTTTTGCTCAACAATGGATTGGCCAGCGCTTGTACATATAGCTCCAGTATATGCAAGACCTAAATTATTGTTTGATTAGTTAATTATTTTAATCTACACATTTATATTTGAGCAATACTTTCGTACAAAGATGGAAGCAAGTTATGAATAATCATCGCTAGTCAAAGGTTACGATACGCTCCTCTACTCTTCGCCCTAATCAGAATTAGCCACATTTAATCCCCTTTTTGATATATAGTTTCTACAACGAGAACTAAGTTGATTATAAAATTTCTCACATCGAGTTAAATAAATTTTGCAAAAGTTTGAAAACGAGGCTTGCCGAGTTTTTAAACACTTGAAAATTTATTTAACAAGATGTGAGAAATTTCATAATTAACGTGTTTAAGTTGTAGAAAATGTTTCTCTAATGACATAATGTAAAACACCGTGGATTATGTTCCGAATATATTTGGCGGGAAATTTCACGCGAGTTGGCCTCTCACTAGAGACGAGAAATATTTTTATCAAATCGGTCAGGCGTTGGTTAAATTTGCTAGAAATTAGAGAAAATGTTTTACTACACTTTACTCCATATATATCCATAACAACAAAAACTATAAAATGGAATGCTTTTTTTTTAATATTGCAAAATTCAAACAATTTGTGTTGTTTCTTTACTTTGTTGAAGGTATATTTTCTTTAAGTTTTATATACTTGGAATAGCCCCATTATTATGTAGTGTAGATGAAATTTATTTTATACAATAAATGACATTGAATCTCTACTTCAAAAAGGAAAGTAATTTTTAAAAAAATGTACCTAATCTGTCAAGGTTCAACAGGAGATAATTCAATCGTTAAAATTAGCTGGAGATAATAGTTTAGAATATATACTTGTAAAAATCGTGGGATAGATTTTTACTGATTTAAACATATATGTCGGCAAGACTTTGTTTGTTGATGTGTTTTGAGATTTGTGAAGAACGTAAATATGGATTACAAAATATAAAGTAATTTTTGATAACTGGAAGATAAGGAAGATATATATAGTCTCTAACATTGTTTCCAGTGTATTACGTATATTTCTCACATCGAGATAGTTAAATTTTCACTTTTTAAAGTTCGAGGTTTAACCGAGATCTTTAAAATGTGAAAATTTAACTATCTAGTTGTGAGAAATTATCGTAATATACTCGGAAACAATGTTAGAAATTGTTTCTCTAATATTTACTCAATTTATTTGAATTTAAGTGATCTCCGTATTCTCCGCTCTCAAGAATGCCGCTATTTTGTTGCTATCGTCGTTGCTATGTGTATCTTGAAAGGGGTGTTGAATATAATATTTTTGATAAAAATGTCATATTATCATAAAATTGAGTTATCTTAGTCATAAAAATGCAGAAACCGTTTCGCAAGAAAATGACGCAGGTGTTAATTTCATCAACACCCGGTTGTACTATTTCATTTCTAGAAACTGACATGAGACATTTACATGATTGACCAATCGCCAACTGAGATCAAATTATACCCATGTTGATTATTATTTCGATAACCAACTAGTCAGGAGGTGTTTATATTTGCTAGATATTAGAGAAATGTTCATTGAACTGTTGTCTTTGTTCAGTTATAACCAATATCATCTTTAACCATGAAATGTCCGAAAAGAAAATTGTCAATAAGTCTACAGTTACAAACATTGACATCTTTAATCCGTCTTTCAATTTGAACACAGTTATAAATGCAGCATGCAAGGACAAATGTGACAAAATTATATTATATCATATTATATTATTTCAGAGGAAATTTTTTTTTCTTAATTCATTTTTCGATTCATTGAACTTCCTTACCGCTGAACACCACCTTGTACAGGATCTCACATGTGAAACAATTAAAAGATCTTATGAATTCGGGACCAATATGCGTTTCAGTTTGAGAGATATTCTAACATTTTGCTTTACTTACTTTTTAATTTTAGATTTTAACCCCTTTTGTCAAAGTACTTAAGTTTAGTTGTCTCCTCACTGTAATATTTGTCCCCTTTTGAGGTTATTTTCCTTTAAGGGGGTTCGCCACTCCATTTGCAAATAAATAGGATTTCAAATAAACATGATTTTTTGTTAGAAAATTAAAAAAAGAAACAATTTAAGTGAAAAAAAAATGATAGGTTGATGATCTAGTGTTTGGAATTTCAGTGATTGAAAATTTGGTTGGAAACCGAACTTCTCTGATTTTTCATGGGATTAACATTCATAAGGTCTGACAATGAATGAATGTGACATAGAAATAGAATTCAATGAATTTTTTTACAGAATGGTCACAAAGATGTATAGAATGAAATTATGAAAAAAATAAGGGGGTCAATGGGCAAAAAATTATAATGCTTTTAAATGGATAAAACCCGAGGATTCCGAAAATCTTACAAAAATCCCAAAATATGAGGAGCAAACCTCCTTTAGCACTTTAATTTTTTAATTTTTTTTTGGTCTTTAACATAAAACAGATGTCCTGTGATTGTTTTTATGTTGAAGTTGTCTTCTGTTGGTCTTTTTGTTCGACAGAGGATGACAGTCATTGTAAGAACACTTTGGGAATTATTTTATGTTTGTTGACGATCCCGCATTCATGAGTATGAAAGCATGGATGTAGAATTGCTCGACATGTAGCAATGAATTCCGTCAAACCGATACTAGGAGTCGTCTTGAACTTACTGTAGCGCGTGAGCAAGATTCATTGTTAGAGGCCCTATGGTGACTTCAAAATGAAGAACAACAATAAAAGCGTTGTTGGTTTTACCATGTGAATGTACATACTTTGTCTCATATGCATTAACTCCATATCCTTTAATTGTTTATTTAAACTATTTAACCTTGTCCTTTATCACTTCTGAAGACCATGGGACTCACCTGCGTTGTTAACAGTGCCGAAATATAAGTCAAATCTGAAAAAAAAACATTTTAGTTGATGCTAAAATATGCATTGTTTAACTCGGAACAAATATGCAGTGTAAATTTATGTGATCCTTTTAAATTAGAAAGTCACAGTTTTTATTAAATTAATTAAGTTTATTGTGCATAGAAAAAAAAGAGAAAGACATGTATAAGAATTTAACGTAATATTAAGTTTTCTTAGAGACGTCTAAATGAGAAAACCTGGGTCGGTTATCTCCCTGTACCAAGTTAGTTTTGTATGATTAAATGTGGAGATAATTTCAATTAGAATATTAATAGCCTCTTTTGAAATTCATATAAAAATTATATCCACTTCAACCATATATCACCAACTTGATACAGGGAGATAACCGACCGATGTTTCTCATTCCAATAGACCATATCCGACCTATGGTATTAGGATTTACCAGACTACTTTTCAATACGTCACAGTATAAAAAACGTCTCGTCATAGAGCCTAAAACGTCATGAAGTTGGTCACATGGGGCGGACACGTTCTTGACGTAGGGCGGACAAACAACAACTGGTGAATCTGAATACCAGAACTCGAATATGGTCTATTGCTATTAGATGGGAGAATTACGAAGTTACTGTCAAGTTAATTTTGCAAATGGCCATTGTGACAACGTATGGAAGCTGATCGAGAAGAAATAACAAATACGTTCTAAATGGAGAGCCAAAATTAGCTAATATCAGAGATTTCCACTATTGACATATTTTAAAACACCGAGGCTTCATTCTGTGTATGGCACTCGGTAGATGTCCTTGGTACTGGATTTGGCTTCCTATTTCGATTTATATGGTAACAAGTACTCTTTTTTTACAATTATGGCTTTCCATATTATTTGATTTTAATGCTGCTGATGAGAGGTTACTCCTTGAAACAAGTGTACAGCATAAGAAATTTATGTTGTTTATGCAACTTCGGTTTTTTGTATTTTCCTTAATTTAAAACAAGATTGTAATAAATAGGAACAAAGCATCTCGTTTTGGCAAGAAACATTGATTTTATAGTTGCTTTCAACAACACATTCACGTATTACCATAATTTTAGCGGTTAGATAATTGTAAAAAAAAACATATAAAATCGGAGATTGGACTTGTTTGTTTTTATTTATCACTTTGTCTAAAACAATTTAAAGAAACATAACTAATTTTTTACTATAATTCAAGTACTTTCAAAGAAAAGGGTTAAATAAATTTATTGATAAACTGGAATATTCACCCATCAAAAGCATATCCCTGTGAGCCACTTCTGTTACTCCAACAGGATGAACCCAACAATCAGTTATTTGGCTAAACGACAAGGCAAGAGTAAAACCTCAGTTATTTTCGTATATAATGAGGGTCCTTTGCTTTGTTAAAATTTGGTCACATGATCACGTATATTTTTAGGAGTTGTTCATAAAAAGGTGAACTGACTTTACGTATACATGTAGTACTAGAAAATATTAGTTTAACATTCGGCATTTGTTTTTAGACCTTAAAGATACATGACTGTATTGCAAACAATACCAAAAAGGACCAAACACTGTAGTCTATTTTGTAGGCAGTATGTGTCTTTCCAAATTCCTTTAGTTCGATATGAATTTTATTTTTGGTTGTTACGTTTCATATTGATATTCCTAAATTTTAACAAATCTTTTCAACAAAGTAGCTATAAGAATAAACAAAATAAAAAATAATACAGCAATTTTAGCCTATTGACATCGGTCAATGACATGACGATTGACATTAGTCAATGACTTGACGATTGACATCGGTCTATGTCATGATGCTCGGACATCGTCAACAAATTTCTGCATTTATCTCATCAATAGGCAATAATTGTATAATTTCCAATTATTGTATCGAGGAAATAAAGATTACACCACAAGATCCCGTTCATTACCATATTTTATCCACAAGAGATAGTTAAATTTTAAAATTTTAATTGCGAGGCTTGCCGAGCATTTTAAAATTTTAAGATTTAACAATCGAGAGTGGATAAAATATGGTAATAATCGGGATAGAGGGGTGTAATCTTTTTCTCTAACGATCAATGATAAACACCGAGAACTGTATTCCGAATAGATTTGACGGGAAATAGCACGGGGCTTTATTCAACATACGTTGAATAATGAAAATTCATCCAACGGGTCAAAACCGGTTTAAACTTGACATATCATTAGAGAAGCATAAATAAACAAAGAAAGGATATGAATTAAATGTACACGAGAAAAAATTTCTACAAATACGTGGTAGAACCAAGCACTTTAAAAAACGCTTTTATTGTTACTCTTCATCTTAAAGTCACAATCGTTAATTTCTAACTGATTTTAATACTAAAAATTGATTAAACGTGAACAAAGGCGGCATTACCCTGTAAATAACATTGCATGATCGTGTCCAGGCAATGTCGTCGCAGGATCATTTATCCATACTCTAAAATTGTCCAGTGCGGCATTAGAATCGACTTTGTTTGGTGTAAATGTTGTGTTTTTAATATCTTCTGTCCAACTTGAATCCCCGGTAGTCTGAAACAAAATCATATTCAAAAACTAAGTTTAATTTTTGGTATTTTTTTTCTGTGTCATTTTGTTATAAAATCTCCTGTCGAAAAAATACTTTATGTAGTAGGATATTTTTAGTGCTATATATGTTGTCTATTAGATATTTCATAGTTTTCTAAATGTTCTGATTTGACTCGTACGTCAGAAAAAACAAATTATCGGAATAGTCAACTCAGGAACTATAATTATTGTTCTTTCGGAATAAAGCTAATTGTAAACACCCAATGTTATTGGTCACCGTATATTGGAATAGTTAATAAGAAAATTCCAGAGGTTTATACGAAAATGCGACTTTTCAATTATGCGATTATTATTACATGTACATCTAATTATACTTAAAGTACCCACTTCAGTACATTATTATCTAGAAGTTTTCTTGGTGGTGGTACTAAATATTTTTCCACTATTTGACATGCTTATGTCGTGCTTAAAACATTCCCGAGTACTATACATAAAGAAACGATGAATAAATAGACGACATAGATAAGAAAACTATATAATTCCAAATGTAATTGTAACGTTCATTCTCATTGGTCAACGTCATGAATAGCAAACGGAAATATTTTTCGATATTTCCGTCTGCCCATTAATCCGCTCAGCAAAAATATAGTGCAACAAATAAAGACGTCGTTAACATGGATCACGCGGTTTTTAACGTACAAAATTGGAATTATAAGGATTAAACACTGGTTTTTAGGAATTATGTATGTTTAAACTCCCTCAGCTCACTCACAAACTTTACATAAAGTTTTTCGGACTTTATTTTGTTTGTGAGTGAGCTGCCGGAGTTTATACATAGATAATTTCCTAAAAATGAGTGTTTAATCCTACAGTAAATGTACATTGTACAAGTTTTTTGTTCATACTTGTTCAATTGTTCTTATAAGAGGAATTATATCCAACATAATCAAAAATATAATAGAAGTAGTTAAGGCCATTCCTAAGCAATTCCTCATTCTTCTGATTATGTTTTTGTTTCTTTGTTTTTCCAACGTTGCCATTGTCCTTGAATTGTTAGTTTTAGTTCTCACTTACTTTACCTTCTGACTTTTTTTTCAAAAAATAAAATAACAGCATAATTTTAATTTTCATTTTTATGTTGAAATCCGATTTGACCAAGCGAAGTCTAAACTTTTTTGAGGATAATGCGTTTGTCTTTTAAAAAAAAAGGTGAAATTTTTATATGTACTGGTGAGATAAAGTGGTTTGTTTTACCTGATAATTCCAATTTTTAACGTAATTCAGGAACAAGCGATACAACTTTCTTCTAAAACATTATTTTGCATGAAAAGCGAGAAACATTGAGGAAAAAGAAATTAGTTAAAACATGTTTTCCCCTCAAATTCAGGGGCGAAGAAGTTCGAAGAACATGGAATAAATCTGTAGTGGCCTAAAGTATTTTCATCAGTTTTTATAAAAAAAAAAAAACATTACGGAATCAAAAGTATTTTATAAACAACTATAAACTGAAGTTACTGTGAATTTCTGCATGCGCGCATTTCGACAACTTGTGTCTCTGCAGTGCAGATAAAATATATAGCATAATAATACAGTGAATCTTCAAAGTCTGGTGCAGAAATACGTAGTTATTAGGTGTAATGAACGGAATTCAAATTCCATTAGTTATTGGAAAATTTTTGAATTAAGATATAGTTACATTTATTGCGTTCTAGAAATCCAAAACATAAGCTGATTGTATTCAAATGCATTTGAGTTCTCGGCCTTACTTACTTTGGAAATAACTATTCCAGAGAAAGCAATTGAAATGGTGTAAGCTGTCGTCTGAATATTTTTGTACATCCCATCCATCTGAAATTATAATGAATTTATCATTACACCCATAATAAAAAGGAAAATCGTCGCAAGGTTGTTGCAAAGATGTTTGCTGTTTTAGGGGGGGGGGGGGATTTAACATCTCATGACTTTGTGAATTACTGTAGCTAGACTGTTACAAATAAGCAGATTTTTACATTGAATTGTTATATTTATGCTAGCAGCAGCAAGCAAAGTCATGCATTAAGCCTATTTCCTAGGCAATAAGCTAACGCTTAGGCAGTTACTTGTTGTGTAAAATTTACAAGAATAAGACCTTCTTCTTGCAATTCTGACTATTTCCTAGACAGTTATAAATGTTTTGAAATGAAATATAAGGTAGCCCGTCTCTTCAAGGAAATTGTCAGTCCCTGACTTTAAATACATATAACGTTTTATTAATGAAGATAAAATATCAAATTTGGTATCAAAAGTAAGTAAAAGAATAAATTGACTCTTTATGCTAATTTTAGTAGTATTGCTTTTGAGTATCAACATCTAAATGTCCATATTTGGCTAAAAATGGGCCAAGTAAGTGATATTTTTTTAAAACGAACTTCCTGAAAAAGCTGTTCATATAATTTTTATTTTAAGAATATTACCTACAAAACTATTTTTGATCTAATATGGAAATTTAGACGTTGATACTTATAATGAAAACTACTCAAATGTTGGGAGTGTTTGCTCTTTGTTGAAGGCCTCATGGTGACTCCAAGATAAAAAAACAACGATTAACGCGTTGTTAAATTTGCTTAACCTTACCAAGTTTTTATAGGGATTTTGTCCCTTGAATATTTAATCAATATCTCTTTATCTGTTCATTAAAAGTAAATTTCATCTCTTTCCGTTCCTTTGATACACAATTTTCCATTGTATCTTAATAAATAACATAGTCATGGGCATTCAAATACTTTGAATTCTGGGACTGTTTGCTACCTTGATTTTAAGACGAACATTAAGAATTGCTACAGCCATATTTTTAACCCAATCCTAAACTTTGCATTAACATTTCTCAGCATTTTATAGATTTTAGTATAATCTAGTCATGATATCTTTATTTTTTACTTCAAGCTTTATCCCGATAACCATTTTCCCGACGACATTTTGGGGGGCAGTTTCCATACAAATGCTAGGTTTACACCGCCGATCAGACCAACTCGATCAACTCGACCATGTTGTTTTATCCCGATCAACGTCATGAAATTTATTGATCGAGCTAGCTCACGATGTCTTCTCGTCTTTTACAAGATTTAAGACGACTAACACTCGACTTTACGATTCACGTACGACTTATGCTCGACCCTCATTCGATCAACCAGACTTCGTCAGATTGAGCCAGATCATAGCCCGATTTTTGTTTGATTAACTAGACCTGGTCGGGAGAAGATCGTGAAATGGTCGAATGTGCTTGAGTTCTGTCTTGTTAGTACGTTTGTATATATATGGGGATAAAACGTGACAATTCAGGGAGCAGTTCAGAGTGATGGTAGAGCAGCAAAATTTGTGGCCCATGTGGTTGATGCTTCGAGGAAAAGATGATAAATGTGATAGATATAGAGTAGCCGAGAAGACGGATCTGACACAGTAGGCGCGCATTTTGGGTTAGACAATACCAAATGCTTCAAAGTCATCATTATAGAAAATGAATGTCTGTAAATAATGTAACGTTTAGAGCACATAAGATATGTTCAATTCAATTGAATGTTCGCTTTCACATACTAGCAGGTCATCCTCCTCCTCATGCGTCAGAATGCGACTTGATGATTTTCCTGTCCTTACATGTAGGAATAATCTGATACATAAAACCGAAGACATATCGATCATCACTTGATATCGATGGTAACTAGATTTACAGTAGTTTTCGTATATAGCTTTAAACCTGCATTCTGTATTTTTAAAAAATCCGGTTTTTAGAAAGTGAAAATGGCAAGTCGATTAAATTTAAGCCCTCTGCACGTCATCCTTTAATTCTATAGTTCCATGCACAATCTGATATTCTTTTCTACAGTCCAGATATAGCCAGGTTGAGCTTTTCCATTATTTTGTGTCCTTTGTTCATGAACCTTGCATTCAAATATATTCTACCCAGAAAACGCAGAATCATGATAGACCTCGATTGGTTCAATGTGAAAAAAAACACCACTTCCGCTTCTTATCAAATATAACCGCCAATTTAGAATTTAATATTCCACCTTACTAAGGCATTCCAAGATCTTCTACTCTGAAACTACTTTGCCAATTGGCCAAAATTGAAAACAATAGTCCTTGGCTGGTCCCCACTTGAGATAGTATCTGGCAGATTCTCGTCATATCAAAGATAGCCATCAACCAAACTTGATCATAATAGTCATTGGAGCCCATTGGATGGCTCCTTTAAAAACTGAAGTAAGGCCCTGGGGAGACAATAAGACTCTTGAAAGCCTCATGTTGGGATATTGTGAAAAGATGACATGCTGTCGTGTTAAATCGAGTGAAGGTCTTGATCGGTAGAGAAAAAGTCGGATACAGGTCGAGAAAAAATAGCGTTATGGTCGGGAAGATCTTGTATAGAAAAAAAAGAATGAATCGTGTTAGTCGAGTAATGATCGAGTCCAAATCGAGTTGGTCTAGAAGCGACTCGGCATAAATCGAGAACCGAATGAGTTAAAGTCGGTTAGAAATCGGCATGATCGGCTAAAAGTTTAAAACTCTATCAAGACCGATCCCTTTTCGACCTCTTCACGACTACCTCGATCAGACCCCGCTTGATTCCCGACCGTATCTCGACATATAATGCACACGACTTCTTTACGATATTTTTTGACGTGTCAAAAATATTCGGGAACACAGCTCGAGTTCTGCACAGCTAGTAAGATCGCCCCGATTCGGTTAGTTGACCGAACACGAGCATACAAGATCAGTGTCCCGATCGATGAATATTCATGAAAATTCATAGATCGAGTTCGGTCGAGTTGCTTTGATCGGCAGTGTAAACCTACCATAATCAATGAATGCTAGAGATCTAAGGTATTCACTTCAGCGACTTTGTAAACATTTTCTGTGAAACAGGCACATTGTCTGCATTTCTTCATCAGATCTACATATAACTGTTATACCAATAATAAAGCTCCATTGAGAATGTTTACACACCAACGGATGCAAGTGTAGGAAATTGGAAAAATTTTGAACAAGCAGGTGTAAATTATCAAACTGATTTGACAACAAGTGACTAGGACATTGGTATTGCCTGATGTAAAAGAAGCTGTAATTCTGATTGTAGATAATCTATTTGCATTATAAGCTGTGGTATTTTTGTAGTCCTTGTTATAGTTAAAATGGTCAGGCAGTAAGTCTAATGCTATGCCATTTAATTCAGGCAATATGACTATTTCCTGGTCTTTAAGACTAACATCTAGATCGTTTCAGTAAATAACATTACTGCCTGGGCATTAGCTTACTGTCTAGGAAATAGGCTTAATGCCTAATTTTGCTTATTGCCAATAATATATACATGTGGAAATATCAATAACATCTTGTAATCAAGACCAACCACCAGTTAAAAAGTATTGCCCCAAAAGTTTTTGAATTAACACGCAGAAACATATTATACCTAGTCACTATGTGGTGAATAAAGGGATATGGAGTAAATGCACATGAGACAAAGTCTCTACAAATACATGGTAAAAAACAAGCAAAGGAACAACGCTTTTATTGTTGTTCTTCATGTTGAAGTCACCATGAGGCCTTCAACAATGAGCTTTGCTCATACCTCATAGTAAGTTCAAGAAGGCCCCTAGCACCGGTTTAAGCGGAATTCTTTGCTTATTGTCGAGCAACGCTACATCCATGTCTTTCTTGGTCATGGGTGCGGGATTGTTAACAAACATCAATTAAATTGGCAAAGTGCTCTTACAATCACTGTCATCCTTTGCCCGACAAAAGCACTAGTGTCCTAAGCTAGTGGACAACTACAACATATAGACAAACACAGGGCACTCATCAAGTCGAATGTAAGAAAATTTGGCGTTATAAAATAGTGAGATGTGGGCACTTAAAACAGGTGGTCTGGATTACATTTCGAAATTAATAAAATAAATGCCAAAATTTGAAAGTATCTATAGTATATCCATATGAGAAATTCTCTCACGCACAAGTACACCATAACTGAAAAATATAGAGAGCATACATCTCTCGTGTGGCGGATTATAATGATAGTTCTCTGCGTTATTTGCTTTGTAGGTTGGCGTTATCTTTTTTAGTGGCTTGAAGTGAGAACAAGCTTAATTCATTATATAATAGGCTGCTTTTTTCGTTTCTGAGCGGCAAGCGTCATGTTTGCAGTGAATTATTATAGTGCAAATGTAGGTCATAAATTATTTTTACATACCCATGTAATTATAAAAGTAGGTCATAGACTATTGTTATAAATCCCTGTAATTATAAAAGAAGGTCACAGACTATTGTTACATAACCCTGTTATTAAAAGAGTAGTTCACAGACTATTTTTACATAACCCTGTAATAATAAAGATAATTGTAGGTAAAAAACTATGTTTACATACCATTGTTATTTTATAAGTAGACCATAGCATTTTTTTAAACCCTGTAATTATGAATTAGGTCATAGACTTTTGTTACATATTCCTTTAAATATAAAAGTAAATTATTGTTACATACCCCTGTAATTATAAAAGCATACCACTGTCGTAATGACGTAACAGCGTCAGCGTCTTTATCTGTTGGGGTCGATTTGGTACTTCTGTTGTACATACTGAAACAATAATTATTACTAAAAACGTCTAAGGCTACAATAAAAATATATCGTAGATTCTCACCCCTTTCCTCCCCGATTATTTAGGGCTATACACATTTTTATTTTGGTTGTTAGCTAATATCTTCAAATCTTCTAAAGTTTTTCTTTTGCTAAATATTGGGAAAAAATAAAAATAAAATGCGCCTGCCCGCCCAATTTTTTTATATTAAATTGTAGATGAGAATCTATTAATATTTTCATGGTGGTCTTATACGGACACAATTACATGTCCGCTTTTAGAACGTCAAACAACATACATGTACTGATGCAATTATAAATAGCTTCTTTGAGGAGATGGGCAGGGCCCTCCTTTTTGTTTCCTGCCAAATAATAACTAAATATTAACAATGAAATGATATGGAGTAAATGTACATGAAACAAAGTCTCTACAAATACATGGTACAACGAAGCAATGGAAGAATGCTTTTACTATTGTTCTTCATCTTGAAGATACTATGTTCAAAACGGCGTCTAGCAATTATTCATTGCTAGATATCGAGCAATGCTGTTTAACCATTAAATTTTGTTGAAAACTATTAAAGGAGTATCTCCCTCAATCATAGCTCTGTGCTTAGCTGAATTATGGCTTTTCTTTTGGATCGTTTGGGTTATTTGTTCTCTATCAGCTTTTAAATGTATTACGGTTGATGAGCTTCCAAATGTTTTGATCTGTTCTGCACTGAAGAGACATAAGTTGTCGAAATGCGCATACGCAGAAACTAAATTAACAGTAACTTCAGTATTGTATTATTCTGACCCATTATTCAAAACTTCCTACATTCCAATCCTATAACTATTTACCCTATAGTCCACGATTTCCGTTCATCTTTTAATCTTTGCCCCTCAAATCCAAACCCTCATTTTTCATCTGCCGTTCCTCTTTTCATCTGTTCTCTCAGATCTTACCTTTAATCTCTCACCTTCCATTTAACTAGTCCATCCCCTCTGCTTCTGAATACACTCCTCGACAATATATAAGATACCGACATTTTCTTAGAAAGGTTTATTGGCATTCTTTATTTATCTGACCTCTTACAGCAACATTGCTCAACAACTGATTGCAAGCGGTTTATCCCATGGCATTCTTTGATTTTTAACTCCTTTATGTCATATTTTTCCTATTTGCTCATTTCAATATATTTAAGAATTCAGATTTAGGGACGGATGGCACGTTTGAGACATAATTCCCTCTATTCATGTGGATAAGCTTATCCCTTTCCCGGATTATAAAGGCAATCTTCTTTGAAGTGATTTTTATGAATTACTTATTTGTTTTACTGCAAGCAAACCTAATATACTTAGAGTCAATAACCAACAAATCAATAAAGGGTAAGTTTTTACGATACAATTTCTTTTTATCAATAGTGTACATACTTCAAGCCATGTGTTCTGAGTCAACGTACGTTCCTTCAAGGGATCGTACGTGGACTCGGAACACCTGACTTGGCAGGATTGGTAGTTTACTACAAATTGCCATTTGTAAACAGTGAAATACATACTAAATATAAGCGGAGTAGTCCACCACTATAAGGACTTCTATCACGTGTTCTCCTGTTGCCCTCTTCTGTCTTCTTTTGTGCTTTCTGACCTTTGACACTTGTTCAGCATCCATACCAGCATCATTTAAATTGACTGCCGAGTTAAAAATAAAGTATTAATCGGCATAAATTGACTCAATATGTTTTCTCTTAATTTTAATATATTTTCAATATATTTTCTTTTTTTTAATTCTCTCCGAAAGAAATCATTAATTTCTACTTCTTTCAATTTCAAAAATTATATGCTAGAAACGCCGCTTAAAAAAATATTAATTTCAGGAAACATGGGTAGTATACTAGAAATATTAATAGATCTAAATCGATATTTAATGTCCAAGTCTTGATAGAAATAAAAAAGACAATTTATACACATAAAGAGAGAGCATATGACAAATAAAATGGGAGGCCTGGGTGGCCGAGTGGTTAAGGTAGTTCTACTACCTATAAAACCACTGTAGTCTATCACTACTGCGGTGTGAGTTAGCGCCCCACAATTGCAAAAAAGGGTGCACTTGACTTACAATCGTAAGTGATAAGGTATGTCAGTTACCTGCCCAAGGTCGGTGGTTCTCTACGGGCACTCGGGCCTCCTCCACCACTAAAACTGACCTTTATGAGATAGATGAAATACTGCTGAAAGTGACGTTAAACCCCATATCAATCAATCAATCAATCAATCAAATAAAATCGTTTACTTGGAAATGTCATCACTCGCGGCAGTTTTAAAAGATATAACGCCAGTTAAGGAGAACTGAAATATTTGGTATATTTTTCAGAAAAATGAATTCTTTTTAACAAACAGTAAACCTTCTAGTAACAAGTTATTTTGGTTTTTTTTTACCAGAAGATTTTCTGCTCAGTTTATTTACCATACTGTTGATGCATTACAGATGTATCCAATATATTTTGAATTTACCTTAACCGAAAGAACTTTTATAGATAAAACATAATTTGAATGGCCAAAACTTTACATCAAATTCAGTACAAAGGAACCAATAATTTATATGCAAAAAATAGCTACGAACAAGAAAAAAAATACAAATATATTCATTTGTTTGTGATCAGGTTTTTTTCATTGTGCATGATTGTTAAGCCTAATTTACGAACGTCAAGGTCGTTGATTGCTGATCCCATATGTACCAAACGTGATGTATGCTTATATCAATATTTACATCAACGTATGATAAGGCAGAAAATTCAAGGTTTGCGCCAATGACAAACGCCACAGTTTGTTGTCATAAAGCTGCTGTGGTGTGTATTGAAGAAGGTGAAATTCGATAACAGTGTTTAGATATTAGTACGTAAAATGTTATAAAGTGTCCAGTTTCAAATCATAATAAAATGATAAACATTTGATAGATGTAAACATTATAGAAATGGTCTATTAACCCTGATCAAAACAAGACCTACGCCCCTCTCTATTAAGAATAATGTCACTATACCCATTTATTACCCAATTTTGTATAAATTTCTCAGCTTACTGAGTATAGGACCCATTAAGAAATATAAGTTTTTTCAATTGGAAATTTTAATTAAGAATACTGTAGAAATATACTTCATGTTGAGTCTTCTACTAATAATATTATGGTATATTATGAGTCATGTAGAACTCCACTGTGTTTGCATAGGAAAGTCAGAATGTTCAATTATTGGTTCAAACTTCTCACTACTACATATTGTATTTAAAAAACTGCTGTACTATTGTTGTATGAAGAGCTAAAACGTTGTCCAAGCAATAAGATGAACTGGCTTTATTTTATTAATGATTTATTTTAACATAGGTTTGGGTGAAATATGGTGTGACAAGATTTCTTTGTGAATTTTTGTATTCTACTGTCGTTGTTTTGTGTCTTAATGTTATAAATGGTGAATAAAAGGAAATGGAGTAAATGCACATGAGACAAAGTCTTTACAAAAACATGGTAAAAAACAAGCAAAGGAACAACGCTTTTATTGTTGTTCTTCATCTTGAAGTCACCATGAGGCCTTCAACAATGAGCTTTGCTCATACCTCATACTAAGTTCAAGACGGCCCCTAGCACCGGTTTAAGCGGAATTCTTTGCTAATTGTCGAGCAACGCTACATCCATGTCTTTCTTGGTCATGGGTGCGGGATTGTCAACAAACATCAATTAAACTGGCAAAGTGCTCTTACAATCACTGTCATCCTTTGCCCGACAAAAGCACTAGTGTCTTAAGCTAGTGGACAACTACAACATATAGACAAACACAGGGCACTCATCAAGTCGAATGTAAGAAAACTTGGCGTTATAAAATAGTGAGATGTGGGCACTTAAAACAGGTGGTCTGGATTACATTTCGAAATTAATAAAATAAATGCCAAAATTTGAAAGTATCAATAGTATATCCATATCAGAAATTCTCTCACGCACAAGTACACCAAAACTACGATTGTTTGATAATTGTAAACAAAAATTTGACAGCCAGATGAAACATTCTGTAAAATGTTTCAATTATCAGCATATGATTGACAATTTTTGTCTGCAATTTTACCTCACTAAATTAATAAATCATGTGTTACAAAATTAAGACGTAGTAGCCATAATCTCGCTTTAGAGAATGGTAGACTGCTTGGATTCCTAGAAATATTAGATTTTGTAATTTTTGTAAGAATGATGCATTTCATTCTCAAATGTCAAATTGTCATGGATGTAGAAAATGTTTGATTAAATCTTACTATTGGACGAGACCTTCTATGTATATATATACATTAACTAAGCTCAAATAATGTAAAGGAGTTACTAAGTATGTAATCTGGGTAAATTCATTTTTAGAGCCACGAAGCTTAGAAGTGACCTGTTGTCTGTACTTTAATATCTAAATGTTACACAGCCTTCTGCTATATGAATCTATCAATGATTATAAATGTATACATGTACTTGAACTGTTACTTCTATATTTACAAATTTGATATGTAGTTATATGACTTTGGTAATAAGCATATAATAATTAAGTATTCAAAGTAACTAATCTGTTTTAACTTATTGCTTTTGTTTTCTGAATTCATAAGATCGGGTGGTAATATCTAAATCTTCAGTTTTTCTCTAAATAGGTCAATTTCAGATTAGGGTTTACTGTCCACTATGACATGGTTAAAATTTGGTTAATTTTCCATGCTATAGTTTCATTTTTCTTCAAACTAAATTTGACAGTTATACATGTTCTCAATAATGTTTCATTGTCACTTGTAAGTGATATTGTTTTCAAATTACTCCGCCAGTCTGATTATTTTTATTACTTTAAAGTATAGTTCTATCAATTTAAATAGCAGATAAGACATTGACTGTACACAGTATTTGTAATTTCGATTTCAGGAAATTGCAACTACACTACGCCTGCCTACTCAAAAGCTTTTACTTATAGCATTTTTTAAAACATCTAAATTTTCCGATAGGTTAGTTTTCCACCTAAGTCATGTTCCCTTGTAGTTTTGATTTTATATTTAAAGTCTAATTATCAAATGTAAAATAATAACTCAAATAAATACATACCATTTCCAAATTCATCGTTGAAATCAACTTTAGGTATTGTATCTCTGACGATTTGAAATTTGTTCCGACCTCTTCTTAACGATGACGTAGAATTTTGGCCAGCCGTTGTAACCGTAATCTGTTTACCATTAGCATAAAACACACCAAACTGTAATAATGTAATGAACAGTATCAAACTGGATTATAATGCATATTCATTTGCAATTTAGATGCATATTCATGTATTTGGTCGCAATTTTAAATCCATTTTTCTCATTGCTTTTTAACTGTATTTTTCCTCATTTACATACAATTTCTGTTCATCTTGTATACAAATATAATAAAAGGATCAACCTCATCACAAATAAAAATATTATGTCAACAATGACAAAATTATATTCCGAAAACCGTATATTTTTATCTCGAAGCCATGAAATATGACAAGAAAAATCACGTGAGGCTTCAAGCCTATTAACAGCTCTAAAAGATGATAAAATAAAGTGCGCAAGTTTCTTTCAAAATCGTATACATTGTGTTTTTAAGTTATATTTCTTCATTTTCTTGAGTTGAATACGGTGTTCTTATATTTAATTGAAAACAATGTGCATGTTTATCAAATTACTCATTTTTTTATATTGCGTCTCGGATCAACGAACCTGTCGCGCAGTAATTTGTCAAAGATGAAAATAACATTTGTTTACCTGTGACAGTGTATTGCATATATCTATAGCAATGAAATCCGACATGCGAAAATCACACAATCCGATTATTTTCACGTATTACGGAATAACTTAATACATGCAGACGTATGCAGCAGTTCTTTGGATACCTACGAAGTTTTGCTACGTGTAGATTTTCAGGGCTTCGAGATTCAGCTCCATCGGAGCTTTGATTTTTTAATATTACTGAATATCGTTTGCACTTAATATCAATGTTTGGTTGTCAATGTAAATGTTTTACCTGGTGCAAACTTTACTGTACCGATTTATTGCCACATTGAAAAATTCTCTGTTTATACTAAGTAAACAGGTATTTCTGCATAAGAAGGCAAGTCCTTACGTAGATTTTTTTCTTTTTATTGGTAAAACAAAATAGTAATTAATAGTTAATTAAATACATTTGTCGAAATGTTACTTTAAACAATTTCTTCGAATGCATCAAATCTTATGGCTTATGGATTTCCAAATGTTTTGATTTGATATGCACTGAATAGACATAAGGTGTCTAAATGCGCATGTGCAGAAATAAAATTTGCAGTAACTTCTGTATTTTGTTGTCTTATTCAATGATCCACAAAATGTTTGAATTCTCAAAGTTCCAGCGTTAGTTCTTAGGAAACAACCGTTTGACCACCTGGTTAATATTCTGTAAGCCCAGTTAGTTTATATTTGAAGGAGGATTTTTCATATTTTCAATAAAAACCCATTGATAGATCGCATTAGCACTATGTTTTTCCATTTTCCCATCGTTTTAAGAAATGTGTCATTTCACATAAAGCATTACTCACCATTTCCCGCGAATGACCATTATTATCAACAACAAACACAGCACCAAAGTGAATATCCTGGTAGTAGATATGGTCCTGGTAAAATATAAGTATCGATGTCATCAGTACTGTGATTAGCTAATTTTCGATAATTACAAGCACTGACATTAAATGTAGAATTAATACAATTTAGTATTTTGTTTTGTTTGCCTTTTTGTTGTTTTGCGTTCTATTTCTTGCTCTTTTTCCTTTTTATTTATTTGTTGATCTCTTTTATTTTGTTTATTTTTGGTTTTTTTACTTGTTCTTATATCTTTGTATTTTGTGCTCGTTTGTGTTTTGTTTAGTGTGTGTGCTTTTTTGCGTATTATATTTGGTTTTTTCGTGTTTGTTTGTTTTTTTCTGATTTTTTTTTTGTGAAACATACCTTCACTTCATATGAATTAAACAAAACCATGGGAGCTGAGATATGGAAATCATTTCAAATGCCTAAGTCTACTGGTACGTCAAAAAGATGGCACTTGGACAATCGTTTTTACAGTAGAGCTGATATTTAAAATGCCTCTTGCTCACGATAACTTCTTTTGTGAAGATGATGCTTAAATTCTGTAATTTCGCAATCCAACGACATGTAACATTTATTGTCATCTTTCACCACTCCATGTAAAAAATGGAATACCTTTTATCTTATAGACAAAACAATAAATTTTACTCCTTCTCACACATGATAAGGTATATATAGGACATGTCATTTCTGGCTTTAGCGAAAAGCACATGGTCTGCACTAGAAACTTAATTTTGTCAGATTAATAAGTAGACTTTAAGTGATAAATTTTTATCAGATACAATCGAGTACAACCTTAAAACCTTTTTCAGTCGTATAATGATTGTCTTACTATTTTTTTATTTGCTATGAAAGCTGAAATATTCAAGAAAGGAACATATGGCGAAATGTACCTTGCGTTTATTGAAATTTACTGTTTTATCAAAACTCAAAACCATTAAAAAATACCAGGGCTTCTTCCCGTGTATGGAACTCGGTGGATGTCCTTGGTACTTGGGTTTGGCCTCCTATTTCGATATTTTATGTTAATGAGTACTTCTTTTTTGAATACTTTAGATTATGGCTTTCAACATTATTTGAGTCTAATGCTGCTGATGAGAGGTTACTCCTTGAAACACGTGTACACCATAACGAAACTTACAGTTTATAATGCAACTTCGGTATTTTAGTATTATTCAAAAATGCATTCCATTTGTGTCGAGATTTATATGAATACTCAATATTTATTAAATAGAAAACTCGAAAATGTAATTATAGAGAGAAAAGGGATATTAACAATATGGAAGTGTTATGCATTGTCATAAATATTGACAAAATTTCGTCTGTTGCTGAGTTAAAATATCAAAAACTACTGATGACCTAGATGTCTGCGATTTTCATAATATTCTAATTCTGTAGGATATCTAAAATGATGGTAATGTTTCACAGCATTATTGTTTTAATTAAGAAATATATTATAGACATGGATGTAGCGTTGTTCGACATCTAGCATATGATTCCGCTAAAAACCGGCGTTAAGGGCCATCTCAAAATTACTTTAAGGTAAGGCCACAACCACATTGTTGAAGGTCACAAGATGACCAAGTACATTTGCAAATGAATACCGAAGCAAGAGTCAAGATAATTCATCAAGAATGCATGGCAATATAGAGATTACATACAGAGAATGTAAACGGCGAGGACAAAACAAATAGACCATTAAATAAACGCAAGATGAAGAACAACAATAAAATGTTGTTTCATTGCTTTGTTCTACCATGTATTTATAAAGACTGTGTCTGGTATGCATTTACTCCATACCCTTTCACTGCAAATCCAAGAATATGAGACTTTATGACCCAAATTTTCTATTTTGTTTCTTACAGAACCTTTAATTCTGCTCCATCTGACAATCAAATAAAGTAAGTAGTTAGCACAACTTATACTCACTTCAATGCCAACAAATTGGTGATAATTTGTAATGCAAAAAACAACAATTGTCATAGTAATAGCGACAGCAAAAATTGTAGTTATAGTAAGAATTAAATGTCAATTGTAATTTTAACAATACAGTAATAGTAACAATACAGTTATAGTAACAATAAAGTAATACATGTAGTTACGATAGGTGCTATAATAATAGTGAAATGTGTCTTGTATACCATTTCACAGTCAGTGTTGTAGTAATTGAAACAATATTGCAACGGACAAGCATATGGCAAAATTTTTCTTTCAAGAAGATACACCTCAAGCCGGTGTCCAAAAAAAAAAAAAAAAACTGCCCGATGAGAAGACAAAAACGCACATTGTCAATTGATTGACTGTGTATGTAGAATACTTGATTGACAACACTGCATGAAAAGATTTTCTTGGTCGCATAAAAATGTAAGATCTTCCTCAGGGCAGTGACGTCAACAAATTATCCCACGAACACAATTGTCAATCAATTATCGAAAATGTTTCTTTCTTTGCAATCAGTCTTTCAGAAGTCGACTTGTGGTGTAAAATTACATCTCTTTGATATAAAACTCGCTTGATCGTTGCAATAAATGTATTTTTATATAAAAGTTCTGTTACAGCTATTGCAACTATATATGTAATAGCAGTGGTAACAATATAATTAAAATATATTAATCGTAACAAAAGATGTAAATGTGTCTTATAGGGATAGTTACAATAAGTGTTATAGGAATTGTAATAAAAAGTATTACAGTAATATTCAATATTTGTAATGAAATACAGCGACACTGTCTACTGAGTACTCCGACATCCTGTCATATGCGACAAAATTTATTGGTCCCAAGACAGCTTTTAGTTCTTTTAAAACCCGAGTATTCCGACACCCTGTATAATACAACACATTTTAATGGCCTCACAGTGAGTAGGATTAGTCAGGTTCCACTATAATAGTAACAGTAACTGTTATGGTATTGGTAACAATAAGTGTTAAACAGTCATGTTTTTATATTATATATGAAAAGGAAAGAAAATAGGGTAAATGTCTAGGAGACAACATTCCATTTCTGGGTTAAAACGACCCAAAGTAAAGCATCTAGGGGTCACCGTACGGTCTTCAACACAGTGAGGAACCTCACACCATATAGCAAGCCCTAAATGGCCAACAAAAGGTAAAAATTGAACACATCAATGGAAACAAACCCGAATATCAAAGAAACTAAAATTCTATAAGAAGAAAAGGACAAATCAATGACCAACATATTCCTGACGTGGGATAGGCGCAAAAACTGCGATGGGGTTAAACTCGTTTGCTTGGATCCAAACCCTCCCCCTATGTGTGGTGAATGGCTAAAAATAAATACACAAAAAGACTCACAGTAAAAATCAAACTAGAAAAAAAGTTTATCTGCAAAGATTGGACTAGGTCTTACATGATCTTACTTAGATTTCTTTATTTTTTAACTGCCTCCTTTATTATGAAAAACCCCGCTTTATTAGTGAAACACTGCTTCCAACGAACAACAGCATAAAGGTTCATACAGCTATGTTGTATTATTTCAAATCAGACATTTGTTTTTAATTGTAATGAAAAATTGAATACCAAACTTACTGTAAATAACTGTAACTTTTATTTCTGCATATGGCCATTTCGACGACTTATTTCTCTTCAGTGGAAATAAACTCTAAACATTTTGAAGACCATAAACTCAAAGATATTAAAAAACTGATAGAGAACAAATAACCAATATGATCTAAATGTAAATCCAAAATCAGCTTAGGACAGAGCTTTGCATGAGGGAGATACTCCTTGGTTTCCAATACAATTTAAGATATCGCAAATTTTCAAATAATATCCACATACGGGTCAGCACCGATCAAACTACTGTCTATTGGATGGATGAATACCCTCCGAGACTAACAGTCAATCAGCAGAGGCATCGACCAAGCAATTTATGAAACGTTTACTGTGTAACTCAGATGTGTAAAACATTTCAAAAATTTTACCATTCACGGTCTCAGTCAAATCATGGTTTTAACGCAAAATATTTCTTATTTTTAACAGAGGAATTTCAGCTATTTCTCTTAATCTATAAACGATACATTATATGAAGGAAATGTACAAATCTAAAATTTTATTCGTACAAAGAAAAGACTTCGAGAAAATTTTTAATTTTATATAAGTAACACCAAGGTCCGAAGTCTTGGTAACAATAAATGTAATAGTTACAAAGTCGCAATAGCAACAATTTGTGTTAAATGAAAGTGACAATAAAAGTCCGAAACGATCAAAGGAAGAGACCAGTAAGGAAAATCCGTATAACATTCGACTAAATCAGGGAAACACAATCCAACACAGAACATTTTTGGCAAGCCGTCATATTCCCGACTTGGAACGGGCATTTTATAAATAAAATGGTGGGTTAAACCAGGTTTAATGATGCATCAACCTCCCGCTTATATGACGACTAACTATAGCTTCTGTGTGCCCAGATTGTGTAAAATGTTATTGAAACACTTAGTGTCCCGATGCGAGAGATGTATGCTGTCTATATATTTCAGTTATGGTTTACTTGTTCGTGAGAGAATTATTCATATGGATATACTGTCGTTATGTCGTACTTTCAAAGTTTGGCATTTATTATTTTTGTAATTTCAAAATGTTTTTCTGACCACCTGCTTATAGTGCCCACATCTTACTAAGTTTTCTTACAATCGACATTATGAATGCTCTGTGCTTGTCTATTAGTTGCAATTGTCCACTAGCTTAAGACACAAAGCTTTTTACTAGAAAAGCGTTGTTCGACATTTAGCAGAGAACTCATCTCAAACCGGTGCTACGGACCGTTTTGAATGTACTAAGAGCTATGAGCAAAGCTCATTGTTGAAGGCCAAGAAAGTAATTATTTTCGCTTGATTCTACCATGTATTTATAGAGGTTTGTCTCATGTAGATTTACTCCACAATATAGTTAGGATATAGTAAAAGTTAAAATGGGTGTAAAAGTATTGATGACAAAAGGGGGCGCATTGCTTTTGCACCAATTTTTGAAAAAGGGGGGTATTTCATTTGCGCCATTTCTCAGGTAAACATTTTACAGGTAAATTTTCCACCTAATATTAATTGATATGATAATAGGTGTTAAAGTAGCAATAAGTGTGAAACAGTCATGCGTCTTTTATTATGAACTTAGATTTTACACATTGTATCGATATTTTTCAACAGCTTTTTTCATGATAAATTATCTGCTGTATTTCGGACTATGTCTTACTTGATTTCTACCCATTTAACGAGTATTTTGAAACATACTTTTATTTTTAAAAACCAAAATATTTATAAATATAATAATCGAATAAGCCTTTTTGTTATTTATCTAACGCACGTAATATAATCTTATGTTAAAAATGGAAATTCAAATTTGGAAATTAAAAGATTAATATATTTACATTTTCATCGCTTAAATCTAACGATAACAATTCCCCATCCAATAAATATGTTGGAACATTAGTTCGGATATTGTCGTTCCTTATTAAGTGAAGCTGTACTTGTGAACCAGATACGGGAAGTTCAAGGTCATACGTATGTGGGTGGAAGGTTTCATCTATAGATCTCTTTGTTCTACTCCCTTCTCTCACGAAAACATCTACTTCTTCTGAAATTAAACGGAGATAAATGTGTTAAATAATGTTCCACTCTCGACAATTTACGGCCGAATGAAAGTATATGAACAATTTCGGTTTGTGATTGCTACTCTTTAAAACTTTTTGCTTCATGCATAGCTTTGCTTCTAGATAAGTATATGCAGTGGTTTGTGTTACTCCAGTTTCATGTTCTCTCTACATAATTATATAAATATACAGTTTTTTTTTTTGGTTTTTTTTCAAAAAAAAGAACGTTTGAATTTAAAACCAAACTTCGCACCGGTGCTTTGGGATTCTGAAATTTTTTCATTGATACATCTTTAACTAGAAAATAAAGCTCCAACCACACCGCTTTTAAAAATACGTATACAAAATGAACTGGATAAAAAATATATTATCTCTACAATAACTGGTGGGCGTAAATATTTCACTAATTTCACAATCAAATAAATTCAAATTTTCTAGTACTTTAAAATTGAAGATGACAATTGAGTTTTTAATGAAGTTTTCAAATAAAGTACTCGGTCTACTTAAAATATATTAAAATTATTGTATTTATAATTAAACGGGCAGGGTAAATCAAGTTATATTTAAAAAACAGTTGGATGAGAGGGAATGATAAGATATATGGTTGATGGTCCGTTGCATATAACTTCACTTTTTTTGTGCTATTTACATTAAAAAGTCAGACACCAATATAAAATGTGAACGATACAAAATCCTGAAGTGCATATGACCTTGTTTTGTAATCGCAAAATCTCAATCCAAGCGTCAAGCATGAAAGATAATGAAGATAATATGTTGTGTAATGGCCACAAATTAACATGCTGGAACACATAAAAAATGGCATAGCATGCAACAACTGAATTGTAAAAATACACCCCAAAAATGTACGTATTAAAAAACAACTAGAAATGACAAAATGACAAAATGGCTTCCATTTCCCTTTCGTCACTTTTAGTTTTTTTTTCTTTCTTTTTTTTTTAATTTGTCCATTTTTGTGTATTTTTTTTTTAAATTCAATTGTGGCATACTATACCATTTTTACTTTGTTCATACATGCGATAGATAATTGTATTTCTACACATTTCTTAACATTCCTGTTTTGTTACGTCTTCGCCATTTGCACTCTAATCCATGGACTTGAATAAACCCCGTAGATTCCACACCCCCTTTTTTTTTAATCCAAACCATTTTTTTTAAATCAGCTTACATTCTGTCTTCAAAATTGAACAATTATCATAACCTACAAGCAAAAGTTGTTTATCGCAAACCTTTTTCTTTCAATTGCTTTATAAAGTTGGCTGCTACCTAATTTTTTTTAGAAGGCATACAGCGATAGCCTATATTTTGTAAGTTTTAACCACTAATCTTACCCCTATGACGAAAAGGTTAAGATTTTTCTCTAAAATTG
>MJUU01057489.1:0-29611 GCA_002080025.1 Modiolus philippinarum | reverse complement strand
TTTTTTAAGTATGAATTTTAAATTGTGAACTGACCCTCGTCTTCTACACTATTTATGCATTACTCGTATTTAAATTTCTCTTGGTATCATTTTCTTTTTCTATAATGATCATTAAAATGTTTTAATCAAATATCGCGTAAAAAAGAAAATCCGGTCTGTGAAAGTTCTTAATAACAAATAGTCTTCTTTATATCCTGTTTTCCCGCACTTTTTGTTGTAATGTGTTACACATTGGTCATATGCCGTTCCGTCGAAATCGGCTTCTGTGTTTGTTAACGTTAATTGCATATGAATAAAGTCTAATTATACCGATTTAGGTTTGAACTATTGAACGTCCCCTTCTTATTCTAATCATTACCCCCTCCCCTTCACAAAAGTATACATTTTGCATAATTTTCATAATATAAAACGTCTACATCGATGGTTCGAACACCCAAGACACCGATAAAAACAATTCAACCTAGAAGGGTGCTTTTTTAATATTACATTTAATTTCATGATAAATAGGTTCTTGTCGGTAGTAACAACTTAATTATGACCTCGCATCAGATGCTGTGTAGTTAATGAGATGGTCCTGAACAGGTCCCCTTTCCACGTTACCACGCTATTAAATTTATTATTATTAACACTAAAAAAATATTTATACTAATTTTGGTTACTTTTTTGGCTTTCAAATGCAGAAAAACGTATATGTATCACACACTTTCACGTATCTATATACATAGAAAAGGATTTTTCACGGATCATAAGTTGTCGAAATTCGCATATGCAGAAAATAAATTCACAGAAACTTTGGTATTTTGTTACTTGTGTTTTATTTTCACAATACAAAATATAAACAAAAAGGCTTTATGTCAAAAATGTCGTTTTTTGTTTGTATTTTGTTTTGTTTTGTTTTGTTTTTTGTTTTTTGCTTTTTTGATTTTTTTAAATATATAATTGTTCAAGTTAAGGTCTTAAGGGCATAGTAAGAGACGTTTTTGTTTTAGAACGCTAGCATAATTAGTTGAAATTAATATAAATTCAAAAGATATATTTATGTATTCAATATAATATATATGTTTTTCACACAATATTACTCCTTATAACACAATTGTGTTCTCCTTTTTTGCAGAACGATGCATGTACCATGGCCTGTCTTTCGAACAGGGTCTATATATAATTATTAGTAACTCGGATAATTTGAAATTTCAAAATAATTCTAGGTGCAAAAAGTGGCTATCTCGCACCTTATCCTTTATTGAATTAAGTTTCAACTTTGCTTCTACCGGGACATTTATTTAGAAAACACTTTATACGTATTAAACTGTAGCTAACATGTAAATAATATGTTGCTATATATTCCAGTAGAAAAATATGACTTATAATTGAAGTAAATAACATGCGTCTTTATTTTTAAGGGATCACGCTTTTTTCAAGAGGAAAAGAATATCTATTTGCTTTAAAATACAACTTCGATATCAATAACACGCATATTACATACAATATAATATACATTATTTATTTTCTTGAATACTAAACAGAATTATAACCAGTATTACCCGAGTTCTCCCATAACTTTATTTGATGTGTGCACACTTTAAGTGCATTTCTATCAATCTAATGAAATACTTAATGTTTTTCCCCAGTAAATGACCTTTCAGTGTTATTAACACATGATAAAATGATTAATTGCATCATACTTAAGTAAAGGTGGGAAATAGACAAGAAATTTCTTGAATTCCGCATTCCAAATTCTGATTTCCGAATTCTGAATTCCGTAATCAGAATTCTGAATTCCTCAAAACGATGTCCCTTCTCGGCTTTTGTACAATAAATTATTTTGCTTTCATGAAAACCTAAAAATTTCCTGCATGTCAGGGGGTACATTTGAATCCAACACTAAGCATCATTTGTTTTAAGGAGTACGACTGTCAGAAATTTTGTGATTAGAATTAAAATTTTGAAGAGCACTACTAATAGAACAACTTATGCAAAACATTTTGAAATCCATGCAAGAATTTTTTTAGAAAAAAGACGTCAAAATTTTGGTGGGAAACAGTTCTCTCTAAATTTTACACACTGTCTTTTTAATACATTTTAAAGCGACCTATGACCAAGAAAATATGATCCAAGTGCAAAAACTTTTAACACTGTTTGAATAGATAAAACCCGAGGATATCAAATGCTTCTGAAATCTGACGCTCATACTCCATTAATTGTTGCAATACAGTGTTAATAGTTTCTGTATTCGCTGAATATTGCAGGATACAACAGAAGAGTGGAGAAATGTGTTTTATGTATGTGCTGCCTTCAATATATTTGGATGTCTTGTATTTGGATTGTTTGCATCAGGGGAAGTTCAGGAATGGGCAAAAGATAAAGAAGAAACTGACATCGTTGAAACAAAATTTTAGTTGGTTTTAAAAAATTATAAACATTGAATGCTTTGTCATGCATAATCTAATTAACAGCAACTTAGCTATTCTGTTATTTATTTAATTGTCCGTTATTATTTTTGGTTTAAGCATCTTTTTTGTATATGGAAAAGGAAGGAAATGGGGTTAAATGTCAAGGAGACAACATCCGATATCCAGGCTAAAACGACACAAAACAAAGCATCTAGGGGTCACCGTATGGTCTTTAACACAGTGAGAAACCTAACACCATATAGCAAGCCCTAAATGGCTACATCCTTATTTCTTGAAGGAAGAATTTTTTGATTTTATATAAGTTAAACGCAAAAACTGGGAAAAAATCATGTGACCTAATTGAGATGAATACCGATGCATAATAGGGTTTAATTTTGCTTCAATATTTCCAGTTTCAAATAGAATTTTACTTGTTTTATGTACTCGTTTTGGTATTTCGTTGCTTTATCCCCTTTTGTGTTTTCATATGTTTTTGTTTTGCCAATGTTTGCCTTTTCTTAGCTAAACATTTCATTTATTTCATTTATTTGATGTTAAGTCTGTTGTGAGAAGAATGTTTCATTATTGTACTTGAAATAGGGTCTGCAAGTCTCTTCATGTGACCCTTGAGATTTCACGTTAAAAATGCAATTCGAAAAAGTTTCCAGCCAAAAAATGACGTCATAGAATTATAACGTTCAAATTTTTGAAACGTCATATATTTTTGTTGAAAATATAACTTCCAGGTACAATCTATGTGCCCGGAAGTTTCACAATTAAAGGAGACTTACAGACCTTATTAGTTCAAATGTTTGCCAATTAACGCTCTTTTCATTGTTATTTCGATAATTTAATATAGACGTAGGTGCAAACAAATTATCGTTTTTAATGATAAGCAGACCTTTTCATAAAAAAAATTTATGATAAAAATTAGTCGAAAGTCTTTAACATTTCATATATACTTACGATTAAATTTTCTCGTAAGATTTTTTGTGAAAAGGGCCGTAGGCTTTTTAACAAGAAAGGCAAAAAAATGCAAACAAATTTGTTTAGTCAAAGAGTAAAATACAAAAAATATCGAAATTGCATTAAAAAACAGTAAATTTCGTTATGCTGTACACGTGTTTCAAGGAGTAACCTCTCATCAGCGGCATTAAAATCAAATAATATGGATAGCCATAATCCAAAAGTAGTCAAAAGAAGTACTCATTTCCAAAAATATCGAAATAGGAAGCCAAACCAGTATCAAGGACATCTACCGAGTGCCATACACGGAATGAAGTCTCAGTAGTTTTGAATGGTTTGAATTTTGATAATAACAGTAAATTTCTTTTACAAGCAAGGTAAAATTTTCATGTCAGAGAAGCCTGACTATTGCGGCAAGTGAATACCCTCGGGGACCTCTGGTCCACCAATAAGTGGCATCAGCCGAATGTTCAAAATACAAAAAATACCAAAATTGCATTAAAAAGTAAATTTCGTTATACTGTACACGTGTTTCAAGGAGTAACCTCTCATCAGCAGCATCAAAATCAAATAATATAGAAAGCTATAATCAAAACGTTGTCCAAAAAGATGTACTCATTTCCAAAAATATCGAAATAGGAAGCCAAATCCAGTACCAAGTACATTTACCTGGTGCCATACACGGAATGAAGTCTCAGTATTTTTAAATGGTTGTTAGAAACAGTTTTTCGATTGCTGTCTGGTGTGCCTTTATGTCGAATAAACCAATTGATTTTCAGAATTTAAATAAAATTGTAAATAAAAGAGGGGTTAAAGGAGTAGACTTTGTATTGTTACCGCAATTTCAATGTTATACTATAAATAAAGAATCAGTTTTTTATGATAAAACAGAGCGTTGCATTTAAGAGCTCATTGGTGTCAATCGGTAATTTACAACTAAAAATCAGTTGTAATATAAAAATAATGTAAACAGTGACTGAACCATTATGGTGCTACTGCTTGAGGGTTAGAGAAGTAACACGTACCATAGATTTTATTTGGTTTTGTCTCAGGGTTATCAAATGACATTAACTAACCAGCCACCTAACAGATCTTTCAAAAACGTAAATTCCTCACTGACCCTGTGACGGGTGCTGTTAACTGAACAGGACATGCTTACTCCGGAGCACCTGTTGTCACTCTGTTTAGAGAGTTCACACTGTTAGTGCTTTAGTTTTTTTGTATTGTATATGTAGTGTTTGTGTGTTTTGTGGACATGTAGTGTCTCTGGTCTTCCGTCTCCTGGTGTTCTTGCTTTTGCCCTGTCTCTGGATTCTGATTGATGTAATCTCGTGCTTTGTTCCTTCGGTATTCTACTGTCGTTGTTTTATTTCTCTTCAGTCCAAATTAAATCAGAACAATTTTGAGTCCATAAACAGAAATATTTATAAAAGCGTACAGAGAACAAAGCATCAAAGCTGAAAACCAAAATCAGCTATGATCATTGCTAAATACGCCTTAATTTTGGACAAAATTTTCAAAGAAAAAAAAGATTATGCATGCAAGCTCTCTAACGACAGAGGTATCGCCCTAATAGTAAAAACAATCGCATCATACCGAACGTGAGTTTAGCCATTAAGGTACATTCTGTCTCTTCAGTGCAGATCAAATGAAAATACATGGTGGGCCATTAACCATAATATGAGTAAAAATAGACAGAGAAGAAAGAAAGAAACAAAGAAAGAAAGAAGGAAAAAAGACATGGATGTAGCGCTGCTCAGCAATTAGCAATGAATTCCGCTCAAACCGGTGCTAGGGGCCGTCTTGAACTTGCTTTAAGGTATGAGTAAAACTCATTGTTGAAGGCCTCATGGTGACTTCAAGACGAAGAACAACAATAAAAGCGTTGTTCCATTGCTTGGTTTTACCATGTATTTGTAGAGACTTTGTCTCATTTGCATTTACTCCATATCCCTTCATTGTTAACAAAGAAGAAATAACTGAGAGTATCTCAATAAAAAGCGAAAATCAGTTAAGGACAAAGGCTATACAAGAGGAATATACTCCTTAGTTTTAAGCAAAGTTTTCTGAAGTTAAGATATTGCATTTTGTGCAACAGAAGTGGTGATTTTCCCTTCATCATTATTGATTTTTTTGTGATAGTTTCCTATCTTTCATTGCAGAATCGCTACTAAATTTTTGAACAAAACAACAAAATTCTTCAATCAAGAATATGTCTTCGTGTTTCTGATCTTGCCATTGTTACTGTATATTTCTTTTTTAGAGGTTCTCGCTTATTTACATGAATTATATTCTTGGTTTTCATCCGTAGAAAAAAGTTGATTGCAAATCTATTAAAACTTCAAATTGGAAATTGAGTAATGTGTAAATAGGTATCACCCTATTCAGTGTACCATTATCATAAATTTATCCTTTTATTAAAGATTTATGACTTGTTTATTATCATGCGATGACCGGGAATCTGGTAATGTCCAAGAAAGCGTATCACATCGATAATCTGTTTTTGTGATATCCAGTTTGAGACTGCCAGTCCAAACATTGACACTAAAGAGCCTCTTGCTATTAACGCTTGTACGTTAGCAGTATGCATGTCTACGAGCTTTTTGATGATAAAAAGATAATAGGCAAGTATTATTGACGTGAAAGAGTATATTCATTGGTATAAATGCAGTAACTGTGCTCAAGTTTAATTAAAAGTTTTATTTTTGTAGTAATGAAACAGTAGAAAATGCTTAACTGCGAATGAAATCATTTTTATGTGTGGAATAATTGGAGGAAAAAATGGATGTTTTTAAAATAACAAAGTCCGACCAGAAATGGTAATACATGTATCTATATACAGCTGGAAATAAAATGCATGTCAGATAATATTTTATAATATTAAATTGTCAAAAAGTTCACAATATTATTCAATTATATTGCACCTTGCAAATGTTGCATCGCCATTTACCATTTTCTGTTAAAGAATTGTATTTGTTTGTAATTAATGTTACATGTTCTTTTTATTTAAAAAAAATGAGCCCCACCATTGCTTTTCTATGACTTAAGAGGATACCGAGTAAATTCATTCTGAATAGACGGCTCAGTTGTATATTTTGTCAGAGGCAGAGATAGAGGATATATATATATATATTTTAATGGTGAAAATGCATGGAATTTCTGAAGAATTGGTTACGGTAAGTTAAAGTGAACGAAAATCTTATGGTTTTTTTGAAATCACCCGTTAGGCTTAGCAATTTGTTCAAATTAGACTCATTCGTATGTACATGTAAACCATATAGTTTTGTCCCCAACTATATATTAAACTATCGATATAACCGTATGCTAGAAAAAATGCTTATACTAACGACTACTGGTTCATCCCAAGTAATGAAAAAATTACATCGAGTACTTTTTTAATCTAAACAGAAATAAATATTTTTTGTTTAAAACTTTATTTAAAAGCGATTGTTTCTCGACTTTCCCGCAAATTCCTTTTTTTCTTTGCTGCTAAAAATACTACAATTAACCAAGATATTTTGTTTCAGATAGGAAATTTCTAAAGATATCCTTAAATTATCTAACTGAAATGAGCGAAAAATGAAAGTTTGAAATGGATTCAGCTTCGTAATCTACCAGTACTGATATTTCGTTATTACAAATTAGGATAATAAATAACTTATAAGTGCTTTTTGCCGAAACGGCATAGTCTTTTTTGTCTTGCTCTTGAATAGGTAATGTTTTTTTTTAAATTGTATGATATCAAAAAAATTTGCAAAAATAATACTGGCAACTGCAGTTCGCTTGTTTCATAGATTTTGGAAAACGTACGACTCTGCAAAGTTAATGTATAATTTTTGTGGAAAAAATCTTACCACTTTAAATCAAATTAAACATTTACTGATAAACACCATGGTCCGTATTCACCAAACCAGTAAAAAGAAGGAAATTCTTCCATTAATTTATAAAACCACCCATCTGTATATATGTATTTGTTAAAGGAAATTCTAATGAAACTCTTCGGACAATGCACATGAATTATCAACAAAACATTAAAAAAGAAGAAAAACACTACCGCTTTCCTTAAATTAGAATAGAGTGGTATGTATGAGTTCCGATAACTCTATGATCGATGTTCTAAACGCTTTTTGAAAATACGATGGAGTCAACACATATTCCCCAATTCAGCATGAAACCTACAATTCAAGGCAAAATAAATAAACTAAAGATGTGTATTTCTTTAACTTGTAGAACTATAACTGACAGAATTCAATCACAAATACCAATTGTTTGGGTGCGAGTTCTTTGATGATAGCAATTCTGAAAATAACACAAACTAACATGAGAAAAAAAAATTGTAAAAAATACCGAAGTTATTGTGATTATTATATCTGCATAATGCCATTTCGAAAGGTGCAGAACAAATCAAAACATTTAGAAATTCATGAACCGAAATACTTGTAATGATGATAAAGTACAAATTAACAATATCGTCTAAATAAGAAAAAAAAACAAAAAAACAAAAACAAAAGCAGCTAAGAGTATCGCTACGCAAGAGGGAGATACTTCATTGTTTTAACCAAAAATTTCTAAAATTTAGAAATTGCAAGTTATATGAAAGACTCAAATCTGAAAGTATTTGGGGTCTCCAAGAACAATAGTTTTGTCACTAAAAGCACTTTAAATTAAATTCGCTGTACGCCATGCACTCGAGAATTCGATGTGAGATGTGGTAGGATATGTTGAAAATCCAGTTAACACGACATTGACATTTTACCATTTGATTTAGGTATCATCGGATTCATTGCAGTATAATTATACATTAAAACTAAGATACAACTCATTAAAATAATTGCAGTTGGAGTTATCATATGTATTATGGTCTCATGTTCATTTACTCCATATCCTTTCGTAAAATATTGCGTTCGGGATTTATGTACTGTTTACAAGCATACTTTGTGAAATAGTACACAGAAACATAGAAAAAATACACGGAGGAAGAAGGGATAAAAATGTTAGAGTTTTTGATCGACAATATATTTGTCCAGTTTGCAGGACTTGTTTTTCAACAGACTATTGGAATTTCAATAGGCACAAACTGTGCACCTCTTTTAGCCGATCTGTTTCTCCACTCTTATGAGGCTGATTCTTCAAAATAAAGACAAAAAACTGGCCCGGTACTTTAATTTCATCTTCCGTTATATAGATTATATATCTATATAACTACAGAAGTTTTACGGTCGACATCACGATCTTGTGGATCGCTAGGGATATCTGTTTCTCAGATGACAATAGATCTTTCCCTCTACAACTAAAGTTTGTTTTTCCTCTATCGGATTCGACTTTACTACCGGAGTTGACATGTTCAACACGGTGGGTGTCTTATAAGAAGCAGGAGATGCTCACTCTACCGGTACACCTGATCTCACCCGTGGTTTTTTATTGGGTCCGTGTTGTTCATCTGTATGTGTGTCTTCATTTTTCTTTTTTGTCCCGTATGAATATAATATGCAATATGGATAAAATTTTAATATCGATAATTGTCAAAAGCTCATGTTTTATACAATTATATGGCACTTTGGAATTTTGTCGTATTTGTGTCTAAATACATTATTTTCTGTGATATATTGCATGTAAAATATTAATGATCTTATTGAAAACAGAACACATTTATCTTAACATGAAATAAGAGGATACCTGGTAAATTTATGCTAAAAATATGACTCACATGTATACTTTTTCAAAAGCAGGGATAAGGAGAAATTATTTCTATTCTTCTGTCGTTATTTTCTAAAAATTCTATAAAACCATGGAATTGAACGTTTCTAAAGACTTTGCTTATAATAAGTGAAGGCAGATCCATGGTGGGACGGAAATCTTATGTTTTTTTTTTTAAATGACTCCTTGGGTTTATGGCAATTTTTCAAGCAAAATTGACTACAGAATGGTACCGTACAAAACAGTGATCAACTTATTTCAATTTTGAACGATAACAGCATGTACATCGACGATATCCTTAATATTGACAATCCCCAGTTTTTGTGTCGCTTGCTGTAAGCAGAGACGACACAAGTATTACTATCTGTCGTCTTGCGTCGTCCGTCGTTTTTTTTTTTAAATCGCAACTCCTTCAAAACTACTTGTCCGATTCTAACCAAACTTTCAGGATATGTTGTTCACCTAGTGTAGTTGTGCACCTGATACTTCAAATTTTGATTTTACAGAATTTAGAGGTTTACAGAGTCAAAAAAGCTCATTTGCTAATTCCATCTTTTAATCCACAATCCTCCAAAACTGGAAGCCACTTTTCAACCACACCTTGCAGGATATGTTGTTCTCCTGATCTAGTTGTACATCTGATACCTGGAATTTTGATTTTACAGATTTAGAGGTTAACAGAGCCAAAATAACTCATTTGTGAATTTGGTTTGTAAACCCGCAATTCCATTACAACTACAAGTCAGATTCCAACCAAACTTGCAGAATATATTGTTCACCTGTTGTGCATGTGATACACGTAGCATTTTGATTTTACTGATTTTAGAGGCTTACAGAGCCAAAATATATAGCTCATTTTTTATTCAATTTGTTAATCTTAAACTCCTTCAAAACTGTAAGTCATATTCCAACCAAACTTGCAGGATATGTTGTTCATTTGATATAATTGTGTGCCTGATAATTAAAATTTCAAGTTAAGAGATACTTGTTTTAGTAAGCTGTGCAGAGATTTACGTGCTGATTTACGTGAGATATTACATGTAATAATGTGTAAATACACACTCGAAGTCAGTAGACACTCCACAAATTTAGCACTGATGGGTGAACTTCGACGCTTCTTTTTGAGGTTTCTCTTGATTTGATCAAATATTTTATATGTTTAATTAAACTACAAAACTGCTTAGCTGCAGATGCATTTAATTTCTCAAGACAACTTAGTTTTGAAAATAAAGTGTCTTGGTACAGTTGTGTAAGGAATATTTAAGAACACTTTTTAATATATTATATAATAATGAATATTTACATCTAATATTTCAAAAGAAAACATTAGAAGAACAATTTTTAAAATTATTCCATTTCAAATATAATTCCATAAGGAAAGAGTATCTGTTAGATGACAGAATCGCCCTTTCTCGTGGTAACAAATTATGTATGTAGAGAAATATTAGATAAATTCATTTACAGTAAACTTTATGCAATTGGCTTGTTCTCATTGAGACCTAAATAATTTTTACTTATTTATGTATTCATTGATTGATTGACCGATTTTCTTTTTCTTTTTGCCACACATAGTTATGATGCTTTGTCCCTTGAATAATTGCATTGAATTACATATACCCTTGTCTTGTTCAAAATGTTCTTGTTCATTATTATTTTTCCACTCTTCTCTCTTCACTTAATACATATGTACACATAGAAAAAATGAAAGGATATGGAGTGAATGTACATGTGACAAAAACGCACACGATACATAGAAAACTCCACTTTATCAAGGACAGGGCTTTTATTTCTGTCTACATCTTGATGTCGCCTGAAGGTCTTCAACCAGAGGTGAACAATATTCACCCCCTCAAGCGAGATCAAGAAGGCCCCTAGCATGCACTTCAGCGGTATTCTTGACAAAACATTATATCAAGGTCACTCCCTTCCTACCCACCCGCCATGGAGTGCCAACTTGGGCGATGCTCAGGGTTATCCAACTGAAAGCACCAGGGTTACAAGAAGAGAATAAAAAAGAAGTTGAGCAACATCGATCGCAGCTAAAATATATCATTGAAGCAACACATGTCGGGAGCGGAAAATGAGAAAAAAAAGAAAAATCGGGCAATAATTGCCTACTTATATTTGTCATTTAGTGGCCAAAATAAGGACAAAACAACATCGATAGACAACACGGGGCACATCGAAATAAATGTAGGCAAAGCTTGCAGTGTAACTTAGGTTGAAAGTGCAAAAATGGTCGTATGTACAGATTATAACATTTTTAGCAAAAACAATGATAATATTGAACAGCCAATTTGAAAAACTAAATGAATAAGTAAACGGATATGAAATTCTCACACAAACAAACACGCCATAATTGTAATATTACAAGAGCATTCACCTCAAGCACGGGGAGACTTTAACGGACTCCGCGTAGCACGAGACAAACTCATATAGCAAATAGAAAAAAAAATGAAAGGATATGGAGTGAATGTACATGTGACAAAAAAGCACAAGATACATAGAGAACTCCAGTTTATCAAGGACAGGGCTTTTATTCCTGTCTACATCTTGATATCGCCTGAAGGTCTTAACCAGAGGTGAACAATATTCACCCCTCAAGCGAGATCAAGAAGGCCCCTAGCGTGGCGGTATTCTTGACAAAAAATTATATCAAGGTTACTCCCTTGCTCCCTGCCCGGCTAATGTCGGGAGCGGTCAATGTAGAAAAATAATAATAATCTTTTTTAATCAACAAATCACAATCAACGATTGTAATAAATTTCTGTAAATTATTTTGTTCCTTAGGTTGCATCTGAATTAACAAATGAAGTATTTGTTGTTGTTGTTGTTGTGACATACTTTTTATAGAAAAACAAAATCACTTGTCCTTCCATGACATGAGATGGTACCGAGGACATGCATGTTGAAAAGATGGCTCAATTGCATACTTCGTGAGAAGCAGGGATAAGATGAATGTATTTTAAGAATTAAAAAAAAACATGGAAGTAAAATGTTTCTAAAAAATGGTAATGTAGTCTGCGGTGAGCGGAAGTCTCGCGGCTTTTACGAAATGACTCGTCAGGCTTAGAAATTTTAAACTAAATAACATAATAAGGTTGTTCAATAGACACAATTGTATGTAACCATATAGTCTACTTGTCTATGTGTCCTATTTATTAGTTTACTCTGTATAATGAAAATTGTTTTTACTACATATAACAAGTACTTATTGTTTATCTGGTTTGTCCCGGGTTCTTAACAGAAATAATAAAGAATAGCGTTTTTAGTACTCGTTTCGCGAAATGTTCTCCATTTCTTTGTTTTACCTTGTATTTGTAGACAATTTTTTCCCATGTACATTTACTCCATATCCCTTCATTGCTTATTATAGTTTTTTACTTCAGCTGACATCATATTAAACAAAGAAATCACTTAATATATATAACCTTTCCCCTAACTTTAAGGTGAAAGGTTAAGAAGGCGTGCTGATGATTTTATGATCGATGTTCTGAAAAGTAAAATTTGAAAATAAAATTGCTTCATTGCAGATTATCCAATTAAACATAAAACTGACAGTTCAAAATACAAATACATTAATATGAAAAAGAATGGAAATGGGGGTAAATGTTAAGAAGACAACATCCCATCTCCAGGTTAAAACGACCCCCCCAAAAGGCATCTAGGGGTCACTGTACGGTCTTCAACACAGTGATGAACCTCACACCATATAGCAAGACGTAAAATAATAATATACGTGTTTCTTCAATTTGGAGAACTTACACTGATAAAGGTCATTTGGAAAATGCAATTGTTTGAAGGTGGGGTATTTGATGATAGTGCTTCTGAAAATAACGCAAGCTAAAATGAGAAAAGTGTTAGACTCAATTGAAAATATCAAAGTTTGGTGTCTCCAAGAACAACATAACTGTCACCTAAACTCACTTCAGATCAAACCCGTTGTACTCTATCAACTCGAAAATGCGATGTGGGATCTGAAGAATTTTTTGATATAATATCAACTGAACATAAAGTGAACAAATTGCAAATTTAGGTATCATCCAATTCATTGTAACCAAATGATAAATTGAATTGTTTGTTCTGGAGTAATGTGTTGTTTATTACATGCGATGACCGAGTGACTGGTAATGTTCAAGGAAGCTAGACAATAGTCTACTTTTTTAAAAGTCATATCAAGGCTGCCAATTCTGCATACTGACATTGACGTCAGTGTACTTATTAGGGCCCCGCCATGAAATGGCGGCGCCCTAAAGTAATCAGCCTGTCCGTCCGCCTGTCTGTCTGTCCGTCCGTCCGTCTGTCCGTCAACGTTTTCTATGTCGTACGATAACTCAAGATTGCTTTAACAGATTTTTATGATTTTTTCACTCAAAGTTTAACTTGACCAAAGGAAGCTCCCTGTCGTTTTTGAGGAAAATCGAAAAATGATTTTTGGGAAAAAACTTTGTTTTTTATATGAAAAAGTGCATATTTTGAGAATTAGCTCTATGTCGTACATGTATGATAACTTAAGATTGCCTTCTAGGATTTGAATGATTTTGATACTCAAGGTTGTTCTTGACCAAAGGAAGCTCCCTTTCGTTTTTTTAGGAAAATCGAAAAATGATTTTTGGGAAAAAAACTTTTGTTTTTATATGAAAAAGTGCATATTTTGAGAATTAGCTCTATGTCGTACGATAACTTAAGATTACCTTCAGGGATTTAAATGATTTTGATACTCAAGGTTGTTCTTAACCAAAAAAGCTCCCTTTTGTTTTTGAGGAAAATCGTAAAATGATTTTTTGGGAAAAAACTTTGTTTTTTTATGAAAAAGTGCATATTATGAGAATTAGCTTTATGTCGTACGATAACTTAAGATTGCCTTCAGGGATTTGAATGATTTTGACACTCAAGGTTAAACTTCACCAAAGGAAGCTCCCTTTCGTTTTTGAGGAAAATCGAAAAATGATTTTTGGGAACAAACTTTGTTTTTATATGAAAAAGTGCTTATTATGAGAATTAGCTTTATGTCGTACGATAACTTAAGATGGGATTTGTAAGATTTTGATACTCAAGGTTGTTCTTGACCAAAGGAAGCTCCCTTTCTATTTTGAGAAAAATTGGAAAATTATTTTTTGGAAAAAACTTTGTTAAAATATGAAGAAGTGCATATTTTGAGAATTAGCTCTTATGTCTTATGATAACTTAAGATTGCCTTCGGGGATTTGAATGATTT
Organism: Modiolus philippinarum; assembly: GCA_002080025.1. Taxonomy (NCBI): domain Eukaryota; kingdom Metazoa; phylum Mollusca; class Bivalvia; order Mytilida; family Modiolidae; genus Modiolus; species Modiolus philippinarum. The sequence goes on along the minus strand of MJUU01057489.1, from coordinate 15,340 downwards.
TGATACACAAAGTTGAACTTGACCAAAGGAAGCTCCCTTTCGTTTTTGAGGAAAATTAGAAAAAAAATTTTGGGGGAAAAACTTTGTTTTTATTTGAAAAAGTGCATATTTTGAGAATTAGCTCTATGTCGTACAATAAATTAAGATTGTCTTCAGGAATTTATATGATTTAGATACACAAGGTTGAAAAAGTGCATATTTTGAGAATTAGCTCTATGTCGTACAATTAATAAAGATTGCCTTCAGGAATTTATATGATTTAGATACACAAGGTTAATTGGTCTTAACCAAAGGAGGCTCCCTTCTGTTTTTGAAGAAAATACGAAAACATATTTTGGGGGAAAAACTTAGTTTTTAAATGAAAAACAGCATATTTTGAGAATAAGTTCTATGTTGTATAGATAACATGAAATGACCTCCACAGATTTTTATAAGTTTTTTGCAGTGTTGGATTTGATCAAAAGAAGGTCCCGTATGATTTTAAGGAGAATCATAAAACATTTTTTGGGGAAAAAATTAGTTTAAATATGAAAAAAATTCATATTTTGAGAATTAGCTCTGTCGTTTGATATATAACTTTAAATGACCTTCATATATTTTTTCAATGTTTTGATTGATCTGAACAGATGAGACATAAGTTGTCAAAACGACCATATACAGAAACTATATTTATAATAACTTAGGATTTTATTATCTATGTTTTTTCCCAAAAATTGTTTTATGATTTCCATGAAATTCCACAATCAGGTTTTGGGACATACTTTGTCAGTATTCTAGTTTATACTGAAAATTAGCATTAAGCATGTCCATTCGAAAAATATTATCAATACTGTTATAAAATACAGTAACAATGCTTACGTAAAATTCATAATTTACTTTTATCTGTGAAGAAAAGAAATAGTAAGAAATGTTTTGACTGCAAACGAAGCCATCGTTTCAGTAGGAAATATTGGAGGACAAAGTGAACGGATCTTCGGAAATAACTAACTCTAACAAGATAGGGCAAAATCTAGATACATCTTTACTACAGAGAGCATTTTAATATCGTAAATTGTAAAAAAAATGAAGTTTTATACAATTGTATTGCACCTTTTGAATTATGTTGTACTTGTGTCCTTTAGCAACATTTTCTGTTATATGTTATGTATGTTTATATTTAATGTCAAAAATCTTTTAAGGAAAAACGAACCTACTTGTCCGACAATAAATTAGAGGATTGAATAAATTCATTCATGCTGAAAAGCTGGCCGAATTGAATACTTTGTTGAAAACAAAGACAGAGAGGGAAATTATTTTTTTTTGAATGTTAGAATGCATGAAAACGTTTCTAACATATTGGTTAACGTAATTATGAATAACGTCTTATACGCATATGGCTTAAAGTTTGTCGTTCAAAACGATTGTTACTTGTGTTTCCTGAAAATTTATATATTTCATTGCTGCTAACAATACTGTAACTAATCCAGAATTACTTGTTTTCTTTTACATAGGAAATTTTTTAAAAACACCCCCAAGTTCTCTTATACAAAACAACAGCATTAAAATACCGAAAGAACAAAGGAGTGGCATTTACAAAAATCGAAGGCCAAAGACATGGCCAAAACAAGAACACAGAAAACTATGACGCTATACAAAGCACAGAAATAAAATCATAACATTCAAAACAAGGCACTCACTGTGTGTGAACTCCCAGGAAACTGAAAGTGACATCATGTGCTCCGGAAGGGTAAGCATGTCCTGCTCTGTTAACAGCGCCCGTCACGGTCAGTGAGACATATATGTTTTTGAAACATGTGTTAGGCAGCTGATTGGTTTATGTCATCAGCTAACACTGAGACAAACCCAATTAAAAACTATGGCACATGTTACTTCTCTAACCTACAAACAGTACCAAGCTTATTTTGTGAAAAGCTTTCGTAATCACTTAAGTAATCAAGCATGGCCAAGGACAGAACGGTACCACAAACATTACTAACGCGGACAAGACTAAAAATTGACTACACAACACAAAGAAGTAGAGTACTGAAAGTATGAAATCCCATAAAAAGAGAGGGGATGAAGAAGGGTAAGCATGTCCTGTTCTGTTAACAACAACCGTCACACTGTAGAGTCAATCTAGGAAAAGTAAAAAAAAAAATAAAATGAAGAAAAAAAAAAAAAAAACACACAAGGGAAAATAAAAATTTGAAACGTATCTTATGAAAGGACAATAAAAATATCAGTATGGGGGCTTTTTGCTCGAGTTTTATAGTCGTTGGTGTAACTGTTGAATTCAGGCATTGCTTTTATATTGCATCATATAAGTAAAGGAATGAAAATTTAAAACGGTTCATATCTCGTTATCGAGCAATTATAATTTAAATTTCGCAATTATATTTCAGAATAATATAAATTTCTGTGTAAAAAGCCTTTTGCTGAAAATTTTCAGTCTTTTGTCGCAATGTAGAATTCAGGCAATGTTTTAAATTGAATGATATTTCATAATTGATTTGCAAAAATTAAACCAGTGAATGCAATGCGCTTGTTCAATAGATTTTGGAAAATTTATTACGGTAAGCTAAGACGGTTTCTGCAAAATTGATGTATATTTTTTTTGTGGCAAATCTTGTCTAGTCACTGCAAACCAAGTAAAGAATCTTTGTAAATATGCGCGCTGCAATGGTATTATCAATGTTAGTAAGCAGTGACATGAGTGAGACGGGATGCATTCAGAGAGAAAACGTCTCATTCTTTGCCCATCTTTCGTTGAATATCTCAACAGAGCGAAATTACTGTCTCAAAAATTTATATATCAAGGGTATGTTCATCCACTTTCCCAATTGTCACTTCAGAAGTTTTCCGTTCGTCACAATGATTTGACAGACTGCCTCAATGTTTCTATTTCCTATATGAAAATATATATCTTTGTGTAGATCTTGAGTTTATTACCGGACTGACAAACACCGACTGTGACAAAACTGGACTTTCCACTGGCATTGTGACGGGAACCACGCGTGAAGTAGATCATGTTTACCCTTCCGGAGCAACTGATGATACCTCAGTTTTTGTAGGGGTTCACAATGCTTTATTTTGTGGAGTTCTTTTTAATTTTTGTTTATTTATTTTGTCTTTGTCATGTTGTCTCATTAATGTTTGATATGAATTGCAATGATTTTGAAATTCCCCGTTTCATCATTTTTGCTTCGGAATTCGTTTGCCGATATATTGAATACTTATAAATTTTGGCCAGTAAATCTCGGTCAGCCTAGAAATATATCAGTACAAGAGAGGTTCTCGGAGTACGAATTTTGAACGGAAAAATAAAACGTTACAAATCAAACACATTTTGTACCGGAATATTATAACCCTTGGACGTCTTAGAACCTTTTGGAATTGAAATTTAATTCGTTATTGTAAATGTCATGTGACGAGACTTAACAGATTGTTCTGATAATTTTCTTTTTCTTTTTAGGTCCATCAATACAATGTCTCCTTTCACAAAGATGGATTTTAGCATACGCAGCATTTCTCGGATTTGTTTGTGTTTACTCTGTAAGATTCAACTTGTCAGTCGCCATTATATGCATGGTAAAAACGGGTCTAGAACCTGATAACAGTTCTTTGGTAAATTCCTACAATGTAACTTCCGGGACATGCCAGGGTACAGTAGAAAGCATCAAAGCTTCAAACAAGGTAATTATCATTCCAATTTCGATAATAAGCATTTATACTATTTACATAGACAAGTCCTATCCTATTTTGATTCAATGTGGTAGCTGTAGAAATACATACTATCAATAAACTTAAATCTGAAGGTACGAAGAACATTTTGCTCTGTGCAATTCAACTGCGCATTAAAAATGAGCCAAAATAAGCACTTTTTTCAGGAAGGAACGGTAATTCGGCGGTCAGCCTTTCCTTTTGACGTCATGGAAAGCATAACATTTCACCAATATTTAGGCATTTGTAGCTCCCTTTCCCTTAAAAAGAATTACATGTTTAAAAAATTCTCCATTATTACCATGGTAACATATAAATTTGTAACCCATATCTCAGATAATTATCAATCTATTTACGAATTCAAGGTATTTGAAATTTGGATGGATAAAAGCTATATTTCTTGAAGAATAAAGTTTGCTTTTCATATTTTGTATGTGTTTTGTAAATACTTTTACAGAAAATGGCTTAAAAGGCACATATTGGCCGAACATATAAAAACGAGCATAGTGACACATAATAATTTTGCGAATTTTAGTTAGTTGTTAGGTTTCTTGAAATAAGTTGATTTTAATTGATGATAATATTTACATCAATAACGTATCTTTTGCTAGATGTATCACAATTTATTCAGACTTTCTAATTAGACATAGTTATCTCCATGACCGCCTTATAATTGAGGCTTCAAAAAATTCTGTCTCATACGCTTTAAAAGATATCAGTCCCTTGTGGAAAAATTTGAAGTTTCGGTCCGAACTCTGATTCAAGATTCTTTTTTCATTTAGTACTGAGATGATTGTATCTTTCAACTGTCTACGACTTTCAAAGAAAGGCAATGACACGTGAGACGTTAATCCAGCTGAAAATGTCTGTTTTAATTTTGGACGCAACACAATTCAATTGCAGATAATCTACTTTTAATAATTTGGACATTTCGTCTACATATATTTATGGTCAAATATTCACAATAACACAGGCAAAAAATCAAAAATATAAAAATCACAGCGTTTCAGATATAACACAAACTGAGACAACTTGACAAAGAAAAAACAAACAAAAATGAAGAAGAACTCCTCTAAACTAAAGCACTAACAGTGTGAACCACTAGAAAAAAAATGGAGTTATCATCAGGTACTCCAGGGGTGTAAACATGATCTCAACGCATGACACCTGTGATGCAGGCAACTAGAATATGGGTTTGAAAGATCTTTTTGAAAGTAGTTGTCTACAGACGAGATTACAGATAGCCATGCTATTCTAATACTATATTTACTTTTACAGTTATAGCTTCAACAAAAACATGGATGAATTTAACAAATGTAAAAATTCTATTTTGATACAGCATGCAGAATTTGAGTGGGATAAAGAAACAAGATCATATATTTTGTCATCATTCTTTTATGCATACATCGTCACACAGATTCCTGGTGGATGGCTGGCAGACAAATATGGTGGAAGACGTGTTCTTGGATTCGCGTTATTAATATGTGGTATATGTACAGTCTTAACACCGATTTGTGCCCGGACGTCAGTGATACTTGTATACATAGTGAGAACAATACTTGGGTTAGCGTCAGTGAGTATCTCATTTTGACGTCAGTGAGTACCTCTTTTTGACGTAAACTTACTGCTGAACTTTAATGGTGATAGTTTTGATGTAAATAGGATTTATATGACTTAACTTTCAATTTTTTCAAGCATTTACTGATTCCGTATCATACTTGAATAGAATACCACAATTAAAAACTGTGATGACGGGCCATTTAACAACAACAAAAAGGTCAAACATATGATACGAAATACTAACTTTAAATTTGTTAAGATCTTTGGTCGATACGAATAATGCATAAATCAAATGCCAGTAGTAGAATCAGTGTATGACAGTATAACATGCATGTTACTTGCATTAAAACTCTACCAGTTATAACTTATGATAATTTCTTCTACGTGAAGTGGTCAGTACAGTTGTCAAAAAAAAAAAAAAAAAAAAAAAAATGATCAGACAAATTGTATTTGACATGTTTTCTGAGTATCTCCCTCATGCACAGATCTGTCTTTAGCCGATTTTGGCTTACAATTTAGATCCATTTGATTATTTGTTCTCAATAAGTCTTTGTACACTTTTCGATTTCTGGATTTCCAATGTTTTTATTTTATCTGTACCGATGAAACATAAGTTGTCGAAATGGCCATATGCAGAAAGTAAATTTTCAGTAACTTCGGTATTGTGTTATTTATGACCGCTAGCAAAAGCTTGGTTTCAAAACCATACTAAGAGTTGTATGTGATAATTCATATTTGAAAGTCAGTGTGTCCCAAACGAAAACGGATCATTGTTAATGGCCCGTCTAAACAGTTTTGTGATTGTGGTATTCAAGTATGATTTAAAACAATACATTTAAGCTATATTCACGTCTTCCCGAATTTGACTTTATCGATTTTAACTTTATCTAGGATTGAATCACTGACAGTATGACGGGGGGGTATTAACAGAGCAGGAAAACTGTATATAAGATTGAAACACCGACAGTATAAGTGGTGTTATTAACAGAGCATGAGATGTTTACTAATCCGCAGCACATAAAGTCACTCTCGATTTTATGGAATTTTACACTGAAAGTGCCTTGTTTTTATTTCTGCGTTTTGCAGCTATCCAATGTATTTTTTGTTATTCTTTATTTTCAGAAAAAAAATATTAGTGTTATAATTACAAAATAAGTATAATTTGAAGAAAAATACATATATAATCGTGATAATGAATAGTAATATAATTTACCATATTTCAATAATTGTTGAAAATCATATATATATGACACAATTGTGTGCTCAATCCTCAAGTGCAGCAGATAAAGTTCTTCACTATTTTCTATGGTTTCTCTTCTTGCAACCGAAAAAAGGGAAATGGTCATCTTTTCAACTTATATTTCCTTTTTCATGATGAGAGGTAAGTTGTCGAAATGCGCATATGCAGAACCTAAATTTACAGTAACCTCGGTATTTTGTTATTTGTTCTTTGATACATACTAAATTCGGTTTAAGCATTTCAACTTACATGTATAAATGTAGTATTTGGCAATCAAAAGAATATTGTCAATGCAATGTTGAATTTTCAGAAGTGCAACCAAATATAATTTCTACAGGATTAAATGGAAATTGAATACCTTTTTCAGAGAACCAGAAATGGAAAGAAAGCCAAATATTGTATCTGTGTTGCATGTCCAAAAATATGTAAAATACTTCCTTTAAATTCTCCACAGAGTTCAGTTTCCTTTAACTTGCATTTAAATAAAAAAAAAATTGTTGCAATAATTCTGTGTATAGTTTTGAACTGCAACATACTCAATCTGTTATTTTTAGAAACCTTAAAAGGAATTCTAAAAATATAGCCCCAATTATCAACAGAAAGATCTAGTTCTATCTCCCACTTATTTTTTGTTTTTAGTGGTTCTTCTCCATATCCTTTCACGAAGTTGCTGTATATAAATTAACAAATTTTAGGATTTAATTTTATCTTGTTTAACATGTCATTTTAAACCGCCATCAATTTGTTTTCATTTTACATTTTTCAATCCAATATATTTTTTTTTCTGTGTTCTTGTTTTAGCTGTGTGTCTTGACTTTGATTTTTGAAATAATAATTCCTTGCTTCCTTCGGGTGTGTACTGCAGTTGTTTTAGACATCAAAGGAACGACGAATAAAAAATTGTTGTTTCATTGCAGTTTTCCTGTAGTAATTGGAATTAATTCTCATGTACAGCTTCTGCACTTCCATATCTTGTTACGCTCAATGTCACAAAATTTAAGACCATACAAGACCATAAGCCTCAAAATTAAAAATAATGTCATAAATTAAACATTTAATGATTTTTTAATCACTATTATTAGGGTGTGGCATTTCCAGCTATACATTCAATGTGGGGAAGATGGGCACCGACTTTGGAGCGAAGCAAACTTATAGCATTGTATGCTTTAGGTAAGATCAATTTGCTAGATAGATGTCCTTGGTACTGGATTTGGCTTCCTATTTCGATTTATTTGGTAATGAGTACTTCTATTACAACTCTTGGATTATGGATTTCCAATTATTTGATTTTAATGCTGCTGATGAGAGGTTACTCCTTGAAACACGTGTACAGCATAACGAAATTTACTGTTTTTTTATGCAATTTCGGTATTTTTTTGTATTTTGCTAGAACAGAAATTTGCAATTAAACACGTGGTTGGTTTATATTGCTATCACATTGTAGATTTCAAATAATGTCAAATACAATATCAATGTAACAAAAACTTTCGATTAAAAGGGGTTTTGTAAAATTAATCGGAAAATATCTTTACTTAGCCTGTTATGAATCCTAAAGTTTATAATAACGTGTGATGTTAACATCTCCAAATCTAGAGATGAACTCATCAAAATATCTTCCATGAAGATGTACAGGAGCAAAAGTAGGAAGAAATCAGATAAAAGGACAAACCTGACAGCGTGACCTACCAGATTTTGGAGCTGGCGATGGAGACTAGAAAAGAGAAATCTTCAATCTAAATAGACAAAAAGCAAAAAGGATCACAAAACTGTGAGCTGGTTCTACGCTGAAGGTTTACATAGCTAAGGATGAAAATGAAGTAGTCTGATCATAGTAATCCCTGTAGGAGTGAATACATATATAAGAAATCGGTTTCAAGCTTTGCCGTCCGAAAGAATTTGGCGCTTTGAACGGATCGCCTCCAAAAATTGAGAGGATTCTTGAAATGAGTACATGGCGAGGCAAAATGGAATAATGTTTAAAAAGTATAATCTCAATTACGACATGTCCAACTAAAAGTGTTTGAAACCTGACACTACAGATTCTTCTCATAGTTAAAGTTTATGAAGAAATATGGAATTGTAGACAGTATGGAATTGTAGACAGTATGAAATTGTAGACAGTATGGAAGTGTAGTCAGTATGAAATTGTTGACAGTATGGAATTGTAGACAGTATAAAATTGTAGACAGTATAGAATTGTTGACAATATGAAATTGTAGTCAGTATGGAATTGTAGACAGTATGAAATTGTGGACAGTATGGAATTGTAGACAGTATGAAATTGTAGACATTAGCAATTCCAACAGTGTATTGGGGTTCTCAAATACAGTACCAAGGTATTTGAGACCTTAATTGAGCAGTAAATAAATAGAAGAACAGACTAACGATGTGTATACAGGCAGGTCCTATGCAACAATTAAGGGCTGCCAAGGTATCACAAAACTATGGCATTACTTATTGAACCATTTGTAGATTATCAGAACATTTTAATGTATCTCTTGATTCTTCTTCAATCCCTTTTCTGTTGCACTTTGGTGACAACAATGTTTTTTTTTTAATCTGGAGGGAATTATGGGCAATTGGATTCAACAATAAATGGAGTTCCATTTTAAATTGATGCTTTTATAAAGCATATCACTCTGTTTTGATAATATTGAAGGAGGTTGGAGACTTTCATAGGGTAACAATGTGTCAAACAATCCATCACGTTTTATGTGCAACATCGAATCAAGTGCTTTTGGAATAGACATTGCTATATAAAAACAGTAAAAACAGTCTTTGCCAGCATAAGAAGGGGTCTCATGACAGACCGACCAAAATGTGCATGGAAATACAGCTTTTTGCAAAAATATTCTTTCAACTATTTTTCGTCAAGGTCCGAATTTTTGCACATATGTTTCTTCAAGTATTCTGAGTCAAGGTCCAGTATATTTCCTTTAAAATTACTACTGTAGATGTGTAATCTTGACGGACAGCAAGAAATTTTTTTTTTACCTGTGATGTTTACTTTGGACAGACAACCAATCTTGCTTACTCGCTGTAGTCTGTCAGCTGTAGATTTTGTATTCTGCGAAGATGAAAGCATAGGTTGAGGTGCGCATACCAATCACATCGTACGGACAGCCGACTAAATCGGTGAGTACGTTTGTGTGTTGTTGATCTTATTCATCATAACAGGTTAATACACTGTTGTGATGATTGCATTCTTTGATCAACACTGGAAAGAATTGTAGATTGGGGGGATTGCTGCACACAGTTCATTTGAGTATCATAGAAGATGTTCATGTTGACATGAAACTATCAATTCCTGTAATGTATTGCCTGCAGTGTCAAGCAGCCATAAACAACCTTATATACTTCCTTCGATACGTTTTTACATCCAAAACGACTTTTGTGTTTTTAAAAAGTTATCGATCAAGCAGCTCGTACTCGCAACGGCCGATTTACACGTAGGCAAATATCTTGAGTGCATCTAAAAGATGAAAAATATCAACATGCACTAGTTGTTCTCCTATAGGTGGTTGTAGCAGCGGCATGCAGGTCCAGATGATCAAGGAAGTGGTCAACATCTTTTGTAGAAATACCTCTGGTAGCCAACACTACCTATCTTCATGCATTTAGTTTTCACTTTACGCACCATAATTTTGAAAATTTTAAGCACTTTGATATGTACATTTGTGGTTTAAATACCTAGTTTTGATGAAGAGGTGTGCTGCACACGCAAACAATAAATGTATATATGAAATTCTTACGCGATGCTTCTTTCAAATAGAAATGTGTTCAAAGTACTACAAGTTTTACACCTGATACCTTCATGTACTAGCTTCATGTTAGTGAATTTCCCCATTCTAAGGAGCATACCTCTATATTATACAGGTCCAACGTGTGGCAGTATACTAACATTTGCAGCTTCAGGATATCTATGTGAATATGGATTTGATAATGGATGGGGATCTATATTTTATTTAACAGGTAATGAAATAGAAAATATCGAAATTGCTGTAAATCTAGTTTCTGCGTATGGCTATTTCGACAACTTATGTCTCTTTAGTGCAGATCAAATCTAAACATTTGGAAGGACATTCATTCAATTTTGTAATATCTTGTATGCAATTTTAAAATCGTTTGTGGTTTTATATTTTGCCGTCTGTTCGGTTCAATAAAGATGTCTAAAATAGAAAAAAAATGATTTATTTGAGTGGTGCTGGTGTCAAGTTGCATCTTTTTTCTTTGTGTTAATCTGAAGTGACCTTATATTGTTAAGCTTTTAATTTTTTCATATAAGAACTTTGAAATCTTAAGGCATTTTAAAATTCATTTGAGTAAATTTTCCAGACCTCAGTTATAAATGTTATTTACTTGTAGAACAGATGCAGACACCAAGGCATAAAATCAATCCGGCATTATTCTTGGAGAACGAATATTTTAGTTTCTTATATGAATATTGAATAGGGTCTATTAGTTTCGTCATTTGACACCGTGATTTCGCAATGAAATTGAAATTCGAAAACTGTTTCCGCTAAAATATGACGTTTTCAGATCATGACGTTCAAACTTTTGTTTGAAACATGCGTGTTTGTTAAAAATGTAACATGCGGGTACAATTTATGCACCCAAAAGTTTTAAAATTGAACGAGACTTACCCTACCTCTGGCTTTTGCTAGTGCCGGTACCAAGTCCGGATGTCCCGAGTTCCTATCGTTGTTTATGTTTGTCCTTTGTCTTGTTTGTGTTTTCCTGTGTAGTTTCCTGGCAGACTGTGGCATGTGACTGTAATTTTAAGCCATTATAGATGTTTCATGTTATCCCTTTGTTACATTGACAGTCTGTATAGCTGATTTTGGCTTTTCTATTTAGATCGTATTGATAATTTGTTCTCTATCAGTTTTCACACATATTCGGGTTATTGTTTTTCAGATAGTTGATTTGATCTGCACTGAAGGGACAAAAGCTATCGAAATGGCCATATGTAGTTCTCTGTTATTTCGGTATTGTGTTATTCATGTATAAACTCTATATCGTTACTTTCATATATCTATCATACGATAGATTTTATCATAAATACTGATACACTTGTTACAAATTAAGAATAGATGTTTGCACTGCGTTGCACAAACGCCATTCTTAGTGCAATGATATTTACATTCTAATTATAAATTCATATGATTAATTTTGTTTAGGAATTAATTTACAATTTAAATTAAACATCAATTAAGTTTAAGTGACATTTGTGCAACCCAGTGAAGGGTGTAAACAATAAATAATTAATAAATCATATCGCTGCAAATCAGCAACATTTTTTATTCCAGTTCGTCGAAGAGATAGGCAAAGTGCAATGGTGCGGTGGCACATAGAGGAAAAACAGAAACTTATGATGTTTGATTTTAGCAAAACTAACAAAAAAAAAACGTCATTTCGATAGATAAAAGTTCTATGTTATTTTGCCTTTTTGAGTTACTAGTATTAACATCCAAAGTTTAGTTACACTGTACAGTGAAAAGTACGGAAAAATTTTCCAGCCATTTTACCTCTATATAACCAGTCAAAAATTATCTCGAGACTTAACACATGTTCGAATAAAAAACATTTTTGGATACGTTTTTATGATTAAATGAATACACGTACGCCATAAAAATGTAGAATCTATATGTTTGATGCGCCGCCCACTGCCTGACTCTTAGCTGGATTACTACTTTAACAACACAAGAAAGACAGTAGTTTACATCAGTCTGCAAAGAATCGACAACAAATAATAAAAAAAAATACCGAAGTTGCACAAAAAACAGTAAATTTCGTTATGCTGTACACGTGTTTCAAGTTGTAACCTCTCATTCAGAGTGTATAAAATTAGATTTCCAAATAAATACAATGATTAGTAGAATACAGAGGTTACTGTGATTTTACTTTCTGCATATGGCAATTTCGTATGACCATGTTGACAATGTATGTGTGTTCCGTCCAGAAAAAAAAATTGTCTGGAAATCCATAATTCGAAATATGTCTAAAAGCTGATAGAGACAAATTAACAGATAACGAAATACTGAGGCAACTGTGAATTTAGTTTCTGCATATGCGCATTTCGACAAATCATGTCTTTTCAGTACAGATCAAATCAAAACAATTTGGAAATCCATAAACCATAATATGTAAAATCTGAGAGATACTTAGTAACAAATTATCAATAGGATAAAAAAAGGAAAGCCAAAGGACAAAGCTATGCAAGAGGGAGTTACTCCTTAGATCTTAATACTAGTACATATAATTTTTTTTTCAAATTTAGAAATTGCATGCATGTCTCAAATAAAAATTGTCTTCGGGCCAGCGACGAAGTACTGGATACTGAGTTGGTGTCTTACATAGAGATCTTAGTTTAAAACAAAAATTACTTCAATTAAGTTATTGCAAGTGTCCAAATAAAAAAAAAATGTTTGAAAGCATGTTTGAAAGCATTTGGAGTAAATGCACCTGAGTGAAACACATGTTTGAAAGCATGTGGAGTAAATGCACCTGAGTCTTTACAAATACAAGGATAAGACCAAGCAATCGAACAATGCTTTAATGGTTGTTCTCCAACTTGAATATTAAGTATAATATAGACAAACACACACAATACACATTCATTTATGTTAAATTGTAGGATTGATGACACTTTTGTGGGTATTATTATGGTTTATTGCTGTCAGAGATACACCTTTAGAACATCCTAGGATAACCGAAGAAGAAAAAAATTATATCAATGCTAACATAGAATTTAATTTAGATCAAAAGGTTAGTCCAACATTTCGTTTTGCTTTGACAGAAACATAAAATGATGTTTTTTATAATTTTACATTTATTGTTGACACTAGTAAAACGGGGGGACATTACGTATTGACTTCTTATAGACGAGTTGCCAGTTCGTTAAATTTCCCGTAAAGTTTTGAAATCACAATGTAGATTTTTCAACGGTGTAACAAAATACCGAGGTTACTATGAATCTAGGTTCTGCATATGCGCATTTCGACAACTTATGTTTCATCAGTGCAGATTAAATCAAAACGCTGGGAAATCCACAAACCAAATTATGTGTAAAAGCCGATAGAGAACAAATTACCAATAGGAGCTAATAGTAATTCGTTCAAACAATTAATTTAAAAACAGGAATAGGAAGGTGGTCTATTGTATGTCATGGCGATAAACTACTAAACAGTACAAATCATATTTCTCTTTTAAATCACTTTTTACGGTATAAAACACCCGAATGATAGAACACGTATTACATTACACCTCAACGAGTGTACCTTAGTAAGATGAAAGAACAACAGTACAGATCCACAGTGTAGATGGAGTCTTTGTCTTTTGAGACCAAGACATGTAGACTAACCGGGAAAAACCCATTTTCCCGGCAACCTTCCTCACTTAAAATATATATACAACATGTATATATTAATTATTCTGTAATAGGGCACGATCCCTGGACGTATATGACCATGATGACCATATTAGTATATTTGGACTAAAACGTCAACGTTTAATTTTTCATTGACAGAATGAACAAGAATATTTTTCTTCCCGACAATAAATCGCAAACTTCCAAATTAGGTGAATTTTGGGTATTTTGTCTTAAATCAAAAGGGGGACCTCTATAGTACAAAAAAAACAAAAAAAACAAAACAAAAATACCGAAGTTGCATAAAAATAGTTAATTTCCTTATGCTGTACCCGTGTTTCAATGAGTAACGTCTCATCAGCAGTATTAAAATCAAATAATATGGAAAGCCATAATCCAAAAGTAGTCAAAAAAAAAAAAAAAAAAAAAAAAAAAAAAAATCAGTGAAATTACGTTGAAGGTCAATTCAAAGTTACAGAAAATTTACTGAAAGTTCGGATATATATGCCGGACAATAATAAGAAAATATTTCAATGAAACTTTGTCATAATATTATGTATTCACATTCTATTGGTATGAAATATGGTTACATTTTTAAGAAGTATCAATGATCTGACTTGTGTACAAGTTTATACATTTGGAGTATTTTCATTGTAAATCTTTTTCAGGATATCGAAATTCCTTGGGTATCAATAGCAAAATCTGTACCAATGTATGGCTGTTTAGCAGCACAGACAAGTTTTGCATGGATGTATTTCACAATACAAATAAGTATTCCAGAGTTTATGAAATCGGTGCTTAAATTTGATATAAAGAGCGTAGGTACACTTATTTTCAATTCAGACATAATTAAAGTACATAAAAAATCAATTGAATAAAAGCAAAACGAAATAAGAGTACATGTATATAAAACGTTTACCAATCATAGACACAGAAATTTTCCAGTCAATTTTCAAATAAATGTTTGCAGAATGCATATCCGTTGACATGTAACTAAATTTCCTTTCTGACAGATTGTATGTACAATGGCTAAGGCCCGCAATGCTTTTATGTCCAAGGTCAGATATAAAGAGAAACATCGTTGAAGTAATATGGCGTAACTACATATAATTTACAAGTTTTAACAGCATTTAAAGCGTAAATTCAATGTTGTGATTTCTATTCCTGTGCTTTGTATCTGTCTAACGTCATTGTTTTGTGTCTAACGTCATTGTTTTCTGTGTTCTCGTTTTGGCCATGCCTTTGGACTTCGATTTTTGTAAATTTCACTCCTTTGTTCCTTGGGTATTCTACTGCCGTTGTTTCAAATTACTTCATATTAAAGTCCTAATATATGTTTAAATATTACAGTAACTCATGGTATACCCTGCAAACATATGATAATGAAACAAATCAGATCGTAACAATATATGTCATATTTGTTCAGCAAGTTTTTATTTTTTGTATATATAGAATGGTGTATTGTCAGCATT